>MU622345.1:100557-154753 GCA_025399235.1 Backusella circina FSU 941 | reverse complement strand
GGGGTTCATTTCTTTAATTATACTCGAACACAAACGATCCCACGTAATATAACTGTTGAGAGGTTTGACTAAAGGAATATTGCTTACTTCTTATTTTTTGAAAAAAAAGGAAAAGGGTTCATTCCTTTAATTCCAAAACCCGTAATATATGCATCAACATTTGTGATTCAGGCACATATTAATATGGATGATTGATAAATATTTATGAAATAAAATGATATATTAGTGGGTCTGATGATTATCAGACCCAGATGCAAAATACTAGAGGCACATCCGAGTGACGGTCAATTTTTGTGATCAGACCAGACCGAAAGTTATGAAAACGGCAATTTTTCTAGTTTTTTTGTCTAATCAGCGAAGGGCCACGTGTTTTTGTTTTTTGTTTTTCTTCCAAGAAAATGACATGCTCCCGACTCCCTCTCTTTTTTTTCGCATGGCAGTACAACATTATGTCATTAATTCCAAACTGGCTTTGCTCATCCGTGATTGTTTGACTTATGGAATTCCTACACAAAAAAAAACAAACAAAAATCTTCATTATTCTCTGATAATTGTGATTAGATTTTTCGTATCAATCTACTTTAGATGAATTGGTTGTAAAAGTGAGCCTTTTTGTTTGTTTAGAGGTTGATATTATAAGAAATTTCTGAATAACGAGTTATAAATGTAGAAATCATTGCATGTATATACTGTCCATGTTGCTACTTTATTTATCGCATACAGTAGTGTTACTGTGGCTTGAAAGTTCCTACTCTAAATCAAAGTACGAAATAAATAAAATCTAGACTTCGATATAGATTGTCTTTTTTTTCCTAAAATAAAAAGACGTATGCACTCTATCATGAAAAAAAAAGAAACCAGTTTTAAAACCTATTGTTTAATATCTAATATTTCAATCTTAGCTGAGTCTGTCAATTAACGATCGGAAGTCTCTATTTACCCTTTCTAAAAAAAAAGGGGGGGGGGAGGAGGAAGTGGTCGACCCCCTTATCTAATGCCTAAATCTATCAATGGTATTATATCAAACACGTAAATAATGACATGTCCTTCTTGAGGATGAAAATACGCCCCGTTGTTGTAACACTGCTAGCAAAATACTATGGAACTTATATAGTGGGCCAGTCCCTCTCTGTGGGTTCATTTTTTATTTATTTTTTATTTATTTTTTGAAACCATTGGGGGTGGGAGTTGGAAAGGGACCTTTTTTAAAAAATAAATGTTTCCTACTGTTTATTTCAAGATGTTGAGAAAAAATTACAAATCAATGAGAGAAAGGCGAGAAAAAATATAACAATAATTGAGAAAAGTGAAGAGAATAATTGAGAAAAAAAATGTATAAATAAAGGAAATCCATAGAGTAAAAAACCAAAGTGTGCAAGCATGTTGTCAATACTATGAATCAGAAGGAAGATGACGATGGATGGGATCCATTTAGACACTTAAACATATCCCCTTGTATCATTGTTCATTGAGCTGGATCATGAACTTAGCCCCCTTTAGTCCTCTCACCTTAGTCTCCCTTTTTAGTCAATTTTCTTGTCATCAACCTGTTCTCATTAAATATTCTCCTTTTCTCAATAATTTGAAATTATTTCTCAACTATTCGAAACTTTTTCTCATTTTCTTGAAAAAGACAGTGTATGCACGGGTTAAGTCAGAACATGGCCTTTGCACTTTTTGACGATCTCTGATTTGTCTATATAGATGCATTGTTTACCAAACAAATATGCACGGAATCAAGCCAATGAGCAAAACAGTTGGATAAAAAAAAAAAATCAAAACAAAACAATGGTATTGTGTTAAAAAGATGAACATTTGCTATATTTTATTTCTTTTTTAAAGAATAGATGAAAATAACCAAATAATAAGTCAAATATTAATGTGATATTAATATAAAGAAACTAAAAGAAAGAGACTATATTAAAATAAAAATAAAAGTGGAGAGAGAGAAGAGTTTGTGATATAATTGGCTATAAAATATTCTATGCAAGTGATCTGGATCCTGTTACTCCAGAAATGGTAATTGCACGTTATCGATAGTAAAGCCCCATCTACGTGAATAGTATTACGTTTCATAAAAGCTGAGCAGATAATATATAATAATACTTTTTTTCTTAAAGTATATGTTTGCTTTTTTATTGTTCTTAAATTAGAAAGATATAAACCAAAAGATATTTCTATATGACGTTTTGTTCCATGAAGAACTTAATCATGCCCCTTTTTTTAATGACTCAAAAAAAAAAAATAACGCTGACAGACTATGTAAAGCAAATAATAAATAATAATAAATAATAAATAACAAAATAGAAGTTGGCTTAGCATAAAAGCACCAATTGTTATTGTAAGAGACATTAGTACAAACTAAAAACAGGATGATAAATAGCATCAGAGCCATCAAGGATAAAAAAGAAAGGGACAAAAATATGAGATCGCTTTCTTCAAATAGTATAATTATAAAAATGGAACAAAGGTATTTCATTTGTTTACAAATGACTTGTACCAAACTGAAATGCTATTTTTTTTTTGCTAAAGCACATCATTTTAATTTATGCAGCACTAAGAATAAATATTAATAGACTTACATCCTGCGTAAGTCGTTATTTGTTGTAAGGTATATACAGATATTATATGAATGAATCCTTGTTACATTAGTAAAAAAAAAACAAGTCAATAGAGCATATTCTATTAATAAAATTAATTTATATGAAGATGACAAATGGTATAAAGTGTATGTTATGTATCAAAATATTGGAAAATGGTTTTGCGTATATGTAAATTATAATGTTGTAGAAAATAAATAAATGCATAAATCATACACTGCATAGTTTGGATACATATAAACGTTTAATATTAAACCACAATATCATCAAGTTAATGATGATGAAAAGTATTAGAAAATAGAAAATATATAAAGAAATAAATATGTGATCAATCAGGATAATATCGTTCATATAGAGAATCATATACTTTCCTAAAAAAAAACCTACCTTTCTCACTAGGCACCAGCATACATATTATTAGAATACAGCGAGTTGATGTTATTTTCAAGAGGTTTTATCTTTACAAACATAAGTTAATGTAGTTTTAGTACAACTCGGTATTGCTCAACTAAAATACAATAAATAGTAAATTATGCTTCTTATAAATATGTGATTACTTTTGCACTACGTAGCTACCAAAAGTGATATATATTTCAGCATATGTTATCTAAAATGGTTAGTGACTTTATCAAAAATGGTTTTTTACATAACGGTTGGTTTTCATAGGTACATGAACGAATAGTGCTTATTTTAAGCAAACTCATTATAAAATAATATTAATCGATCTTGTTGTTAAAAAATAATCATAACAAACGATCCAAGTTATATCAAACATAGTAATGTTACTTTAGCGGACGTAAAAATACCTCCTTTGATATTATTTGGTTCAACTGTTTTTTACTCCATCTGAACAATGCATATTATTTTTTCCCATCCATTAACATATGCTGAGAATAAAAAAAGAAAAAGAAAGGGATCAGTTTGCTACATAGCGTACGTGAGAAAGGGAATCTTATAAACTCATTTATACTTTTGTTCTATTCAAGCGAAATGTTTATATTTTTTTCAAGTTTTTGATCAATTTCAGACTGTTTATGTGTTCTACGTATTCCCCTCTCTCTTTTTTCTATTATTTATTTATTATTTATTTATTTATTCACCGATTTCTAAGCTTAACCCACTAAACACTTCTTGTTTTGGAAACCAAGATCACTTGACTTTTGTAAAAAAAAACCTGAAAGTAAATTGAGGGGATCTGTACAAATAAACACTGGCACCAGATAACATCATAAATAATGATGTATAAATTAAAGTTTCCTTTCATCTTGATTCACCTTCCATCCCCTTTTTTTTTTTCTTTCTTTCTTTCTCTCTCCTTACTGAGGACCTTTCTTCTCTTGATTTATCTCGCTTTCTTTTTTCTTTTTTTTTTTACTTTTCATTTACTTCTGTTTTAGGAGTTCCCATCCCTCTCCTTTCTCAGATCTATAAACGTCAAACAATAACACTTGTTTCATTGCTTATTTTACTCCATTTGACAAAAACTGATTAAATATATTTTTTAAAAAAAAGCCGACGACTTGATTCATCCACTTACATTCACTTGTTTATAATTCATCATTTTCCACAAAAGCATGTATACACAGAATTCTGTCAGTTTTCAATTAAATCAGTATCATTCATCCAGAGACAAAGCAATTAAAAAGCATCGACCTTTTTCTTGTCCATTATGCCCAAAAGCGTTTGTACGACTTGAGCATCGAACCCGTCATATTCGAACGCATACTGGAGAAAAGCCACACTGCTGTGTTTTTCCTGGCTGCATTAAGCGATTTTCACGATCGGATGAATTAACAAGACATGCTCGTATTCATAAGAGGTCCAAAGTAGATTATCATCACCAGCAAGGAGGGTTCTACTCACCTTGTTCATTATCATCACTATCAGACTCTGATAGTGATCCAAGCTCGCCTACAGATGGTCCCCTCACTTTGCCTCCTTTGTTATTGACAGAACGTGTTCCTGTTTCATTACCTCCAGTCCATTTCTTAAATCAACCAGCCATTGCTTCTTATGACAGAAATGCCAATTTACCTTCCATTCCCTTCTTATTAGGTTAACAAAAAAAAAAAAAGACATTCAATTCGATATATATTTTTTATGCTTTTTACTTTCATATATGTTACATTACAATTACTCTCATTTTATGTATATACTTTTTTTTTCTACAAAAAAAAGGGGAAACTACACTACATTTACTTCGTCTGGGACATAGTTTATGATGCCACCTTTTTATTTATTTATTTATTTATATTCAGTTTCATTAAAAAATACATATAAAAGCAATATTAAATTATGTGAGTAATTTTCTGTTTCGGAAAGTTGTGCATTTCAAAAATAGAAAAGCTACGAGTAAGCCCTTCACTGCCACAATCAAATATACCTTTTATATTCATGCTCGTCTCATTTTTCTTTTTTTTCTTTTTTATTTTTATTTTAAATGAAGGAACCAAAAAAAAATATACGCGCTTTGTTTTACGGAATTTCCAAGTTTAAACTTTCCTTAAAGTAAATAAGATCAAGCGTGTTTGAAACATATTATACTCTTCCATATTGGACCATGCGATTGTTTAATAATCTTTTTCGTCGCCTTTTTATTTGTTTCTCACTAGTGTTTGTTAGATGTTAAAGTTTATAACTGCATAGATTACTGATTATATAATAGCTATAGATCGTATACTATCCCGATAAAATGCTATCGTTTTAATGTATACAATATAAAAGGAAATGTTTGTAATTTATATTTGAGATATATGACACACTTACAAAGATTCAAAAATAATCTTTGTATAGTGTAAAAATCCAAAACTCGTTTTACAAATTAGACATCTTTATACACTGATTTCTGGGTTCTTTACTCTTGAGGTTGTTGACCTATAGACAAGTGGTTTAATATACCTTTAGTTAATAGCATACACTTCAAATGCTCCTTGTAATTGTCTATGTAGTGTTATTTTTGGGAATAGGAAGAACGTTTCCCTTCTTGGTCAAACTTGTATTATTTGTTGTTATATTATAGAACGTGTGCTGTTCCCCCCCCCCTCCTCGATCCAATCGATCTATAAAATAGGATCCCCTTAACTTTATTTTATTTTCACTTTTATTAAATCTCTGGACTAGCCATAAATTCATTGCTTTTATTTAGTATTAATACGCATTAAGATTAAATCCTTTTTTAAAAATCGGATCGACGTCTCCTTATATACTATTAAACACATATTCGTCGGAATATTTGTTTTCCGAAACGTATGGGTTTCTATCTGGTCAACTCAATCAAAGAAGGTATATCGTAACTATAAAATTAAACATAAATTTGTTATAATTTAGTATTGGTTATGGAAATCATCAACCGGTGGTGGT
Organism: Backusella circina FSU 941; assembly: GCA_025399235.1. Taxonomy (NCBI): domain Eukaryota; kingdom Fungi; phylum Mucoromycota; class Mucoromycetes; order Mucorales; family Backusellaceae; genus Backusella; species Backusella circina. The sequence continues at coordinate 148,793 of MU622345.1, read as the reverse complement.
AAATTATTCAATATTAATCATGAATAAGCGACTATATATTATACAACAATGTTCATCTTCTAACAAGTTAGGGGTTGAGTACAAGTCATGTTAAAGACAGTATATCTTGTAGAAGCAAGATATAACGCATTAAATAACAAAAAAAAAAAAATACTGATATTAAAGTATGTTTCACCCATCCATCATTATCTCCATCCTTTCTATCTCTCTCACTTCCTCTCTAAAGCAGGTATAATAACGACCAATTACGTCATTTTTCTAATGCTGATTTGTTTGTAAAATTGAACAGTTGAAAATAAGACCAACTGTCAATCTTTCAAAAACATACACTTCAGCTTATTTAACGAATAGAAGAGGAAAAAGAAACAAAAACCAATTGACTTTTCCTAAAAGAACCACCTTATTAGAACATAAAAAACAAGGCCCTTTTTTGCATGACGCCAAACGCGTTTTCTATGTGATCACATGATTATTTTTTTATAGAAAAAAAAAAAATTGAATTACGTGTCCATATTTTTATCTTTTTCTTCTTTTTCTTTTCCTTTCTTTTTACATATATTAATAGCAATACAATATGGCTGATCAAAGTGAAATATTAGCAAACTTTATGGAAATGACAAAAGCTTCTGAAACTGAAGCAAAGTTCTTTCTTGAAATGTCACAGTGGGATTTAGACGTAAAACATAATAATAAAAAGAAGGCATATCCTTTTGTATTCTAACAACACTCCTCATTTAGACTGCCGTCACACAATACTTTGATAATAATACTCAACAGCAACAAGAAGCACCTGCCTCTACCTCTGCACCTGCTTTTGAGCCTCAAGTTGCTTCACCACCACCACAGCAAGCACCAAAGAGAAAGGCACCTGCGTAAGTTGTATTAGCGTTTCTAATAAACCAATCCATTATTAATATACAAGATATAAGTTCAAAGATTCGTACACTGAGTGACTTTGGCAACAATGATGATGGATCAGATGATGAGCATGAAAACTTCTTTGCTGGTGGTGAAAAATCGTAAATAATTTCAAAAACTCAAAAAAGGTTTCATTTGCTTATAAAAAATGTGGGGTGGGGGGTTTTAGTGGTATGATTGTTCAAGGTCCCAATAAGCGTGGTGGAAATGGAGAAGGAGATAATGATTTGGTAGATGAAATCTTGAAAAAGGCGGCAGAGTAAGTTTTATAGTGTGGAAAATGGATCCTATGTTAATATGTCTTTTTAATAGAGGTGGAGCCGGTGGATCCTCCTCTGACGGAGAACGAGTTAAAAAAGAAAAGAAACCAACGTATTATACTGGTTCCGGTTATAGATTGGGTAGTGAAGACGAACCATCGACTTTGGCTGAACCTAGTCATTCATCATCAGCTGCACGACAAGCGGAGGAAGAAGAGGATGATGAGGATGAACCCGAGCCAGTAACTATTTTTTATTATTATTATTAACATAGAGTGATTTCATGTTCATCAATCATGATATAGGTTACTCGTCATTTGACTTTCTGGCGCACTGGATTCAGTGTAGATGATGGACCTCTTTATGAATACAATGACCCTGCAAACCAGGCCATGTTGAATGCGATTAACAGTGGGTATGTGTGTTCAAATAATAATAATAATAATATCATATCTAATCAAAGTTCTCTCCCTAGTCGTGCCCCTCTTTCATTATTAAATGTAAGTCATGGACAGCCTGTAGAGGTACGTGTTGTCAAGCGTCAAGACGAAGATTACACACCTCCACCCAAGGCCCCACCAAAGCCATTCGAAGGTTCTGGTCACCGTCTTGGTAGTCCATCTCCTTTTACTGCGCCTCCCACCAATGCTCCTGGTGCTTTCCCTGCAACTTCGAGTAATGGGGTGGCACCTACCTTGGATCAGACTCAACCTGTTACATCTATTCAAGTTCGTCTTGGTGATGGATCAAGGTAAGAAAACGATAGATTATTAACGGCATGAATGGAGGGTTGATTAAGAACTATATATCTATATCGATATAGATTGGTTGCTAAGCTTAATCACACACATACCATCAATGATCTCCGCCAGTATATTGAAGCGTAAGTATTATTACATCGTTGACCATAAAGCGAAAAAAATACAAAAGCTTAAATGGTATTTCTTTTTATTGAAAATAGAAACAATCCTACACAGAGAAACTATATTCTTCAAACCACTTTCCCTGTAAAAGAGTTATCAGACAACAATCAGACGATCAAGGATGCTGGTCTCTTAAACAGTGTTGTAGTTCAACGTTTCCAGTAAATAAATATTATACATAAATCACTCTTTTTTTTTTATTACTATTACTATTGTTATTTTTTTTTTCTCGTTTTTTTTTTTCCCCCCCTTTGTTTTATATGAATAAGAAATAATAATAAAAAATAAATATACAATATTTAAATGTTACTCCTCTTCCCGATTATGTCTTCTTTAGAGTACCAATACGACTGGGTGCTCTCAAGCCACTTGCACCTGGTGGTCTAATACCGCTCGGTCTTGTGCCCGTAGGACTCATCACCCTCTTCTCCTCTGTACGATGAGGAATACCCGATGGAGCACCCGTTGGAATACCAGTGGTGCGATTTGTATTGGGTGTAGTGGATCTGGGACGGTCCTGAAAGAGACTCTTTTTACTACTACTATTACTACTAGTAACCCCTAATCTACTCGCACTTCTTCCATTATTGAACAAGGGCGATGTAGGCCGTGAGGTACTGTCCTCCTTTGCTGCACTCAAGAATAATCTTCTACCACCATCCGATTCACCTCCCCTTACACTCGGTATATGGCTCGAACGCTGTTGGAGGCGGTTACCTGTAGTGGGTGTCATGGTACGACGTGCCGTTGGTAAACCGGTGGATCTTGCAGAGGAGGATGAGGACGTTCTCTGTGGTGATGGAGGTAGGATCTTTGATCCGGACTGAGGGGCAGGAATATGAGAGGCACGCTTTGCGAGGGGTGTAGCACGTTGATTGGGTGCTGCCAAGTGTTGGGATTTATTATCTCGATAGGTATAAGATCTACTAGGCGTGGGTATTCCTATATTCGTTGATGATGGTGTCTTTACTATTGTATGATGTGTTTGTTGATGATGATGGTTATTATTATTGTTGTTGGAACTAGTGTTGTTATTATTATTATTTGTTGAGTTTGTTGCGCGATGAGGTATACCAGAGGCTGTAGAAGAAGAGGCAAAGCTACTGGCAGAGTAATTACTCAACCGGCTATGGGACCTTGAAGAGGTGGACGTTGATTCTGATGGGTAAACCAATGGTGTCATACCGTATCTCTGGTATTGGGTAATAGTGGATTGTGAAGTTAGACTGTTTTCACTACTAAAACTGTCTGATCTACGTAGATATTGAGGGGAGGGTGGTGTTAATTTCGATGTTTTCTCTAATAGATATATAGATACAGTTAGTAAAAGTATATAATATACGATTGGTGGTTTTTTTTTTTTGTACCTTTGATCTTGCTTTCTTCTTTGGGACTCCAATCCAAGTCAGAGGGCTAATAGTAATATAAGTTTAGTCTACACTAGAATATGCCCAATAAAAATAACCATTGTTGTTACCTTTGTCATGAAATCATTAAATCCAGTATCAAATGAGTCCAACCCTTCGTCCTAAATAGTGATATTAATAATAAGCATATGATTATACTAGTCTTATTACGTTTACCTTGTTATTATTATTGCCACTCTCCATTTTAAAAAAGTCATCCGTCGAGTCATCCAAATCTAAATCCGCAAGATCCGGCAAGTCCGTTTCGTCCTCCATATCTGCCGTAAAGTTATTATTAATAAGTTCGTCTAGATTAACACTGTCCTCTGATGCAATTGACTCGGGGCGTCCGTTTCTTCTATTACTACTTGGCTCTAGTGGAATACTAAATATATTTTAGACAAAAAACGAACTACAACTTGTTATTCCTTGGTTCTTTACCGATTATTATCTTCGTCTACTAATATATATTCTGAAGAAGAGGAAGAAGTGTTATTTGTAAGCTTGTCGTCTCGGTAACTGTGTACGTTCACAAGCCAACCTTTTACATTGTCTTTTTCTAACTGCTCTTCCTTTTTGTTGCTTCTGAAACCATTAAATAAACGGAGGCTAGGTGAGTGAGCCATTTTTGTTGTTGTTGTTATAATAAAGGGCTATTATTAAAGGGTATCTTTGAAATTAAATAAGAGAGAAAAAAAGGACTTTGGTTTGAAAAGGCAAGAAAAAAAAACAATTTAAAAAAGATTTTTACTTGTAGTTACACACGTCATCATTATCTTGCAAAATGATAAACAAACACTCTCTTATAATACACTAAAGATTGTCACTTTATACAAATCATCCTACATATTTCAATATGCTTATATTTATAAATAAGTGCTTTACTTTATTAATAGTCATGGATAGTAATGTATGAAAGCATAATTATACTAAACTTGAATATCCGATTAATTGGTTATTAAGGACAGTCAATCTATGATTCAACTAAAGACGATAGTGTATTTGGTTGAGTATACAAAGAATATACATATAAATGTAAAGATCTGTATGTATGTAAGTATGTATATGTGTACGTGTATATATATATATGTGTGTGTGTGTATACTTTTCAAAAAGAGCATACAGCTAAAAAAAAAAAAATGGAAATGGCTTGGTGTAACGTACCTTTTATTTGTACCAATGAATGAATATCGATCATACACTTGATCAGTCCGCACAAATGATGTCAGGTAATATGATAGTACACTCTACTCACCATATCAAGTAGCTTATAGATAAAGAGAGAGAGAGAGAGAGAGAGATTATGTAGACAATATATTGATCTATCTTTTTGTCTTTTACTTGTCAAGCAAATGGTCTGATTTATATAACGTACTTTGTATTAATGAGCCCAGTTACGACGTAATGGACCTCCTCTTTCTGTTCAGCAACTGTTATTTGTTTGAGTATTTAAACGATAAGCTTACATAGTAAATGTTAGTCTTTTAAATTAGTATTTTGTATGATAGCATGATAAGCCTCTTCATTGGTTTATAATTACAACTAAATTTATGCTCGCAATCTATTGGAACACATCGTTATTTCTGATAAAAAAAAAAAGAAAGCCTCTTCCATTCTAATATTCAATGACAACATCGCTTATAATGGCATTTATAATATCAGATATTTTGTATTTGCATTTACATTTACATTTGTATCTCTCTGTCTTTCTCTTTATCAATGCTTTGTCTCATACGACATAGAACGATAGAATATGATTGGGCCCCCTAAAAAAAAGACAGGAAAGCGGAAAAATAGTCACGCTATATAAGAAAAAAAAAAATTGCTTAAAGCTCAAAACATTTTCCCTTTTCTTTTAAACAACACTTGCAGTAACAAAAAAAATGTCTGGCAAAGCCAACAAGAAAGGTAAAAAAAAAAAAAAAAAAAAAGCTTATATATATGTATATTTCATTTTTATTAATATTTGAAAAAAAAAAAATAGGACCCTCTCAGGTAAACCTTACGCTAGTTTTGAGTTGTGTGTGGATTTTGTTAATGACTTTTGAATAAATAGGGAGAACTTATGGTTCGTACCTGTGCAGAAATCGTCGCCGAATTAGTCGCAGCCTCCGAATCGGGAAAGGATATCAATTTGAATGGACTTAAAAGTAGAATATCACGCAAACATAAACTATCAAGTCAGCCTAAACTTGTCGAGATTATTGCGGCGATTCCAGAGCAACACAAGGCTGCGCTTTTACCAAAGTTAAAGGCAAAGCCTGTTCGTACAGCTTCAGGTGTAATGTATTTTTTATGGATTCATACCCACCACATTATTGATCGCCCCTCATGTTAATATAGATTGCTGTTGTCGCTGTCATGTGTAAACCTCACCGTTGTCCACATATTGCCATGACAGGAAACATTTGTGTGTAAGTTTATTATTTAAAGGAAGGAGCGAAGAAACATAGAAATTGACATCTTTGTATTAGTTATTGTCCTGGTGGTCCCGATTCCGATTTCGAATATTCAACACAATCCTATACAGGTTATGAACCCACATCCATGCGTGCCATTCGTGCACGTTATGATCCTTATGAACAGGCTCGCGGGAGAGTGGATCAACTTCGTAGTTTGGGTCATAGTGTGGATAAGGTCGAGTATATCATCATGGGTGGTACCTTTATGTCGTTGTCAGAGGATTATAAGAATTGGTTTATTCAGAGTTTGCATGATGCTCTTTCAGGTCACTCTAGTAATGATCTTGATGAGGCAGTAAGGTTAGAATGGTGGGGAGAGAAAGAGACAATTTTTTATTACATCATATTGGAGAAGAAGAAGAGGGAGAGAAATGAAAGAGGGGGTGGGGAGGTGCTAAAAAAAAAAAAAAGAGAGACGTTGGATCATTTAACTAAACGTCATCTGTTTATATATATAAAAAAGATACTCGCAGCAAAGTCAAACAAAATGTATCGGCATCACCATTGAAACCCGACCCGATTACTGTTTAAAGCCACATTTGAGTCAGATGCTTCGCTATGGTTGTACCCGTCTCGAGGTCGGTGTCCAGAGTGTCTATGAGGATGTGGCCCGCGATACCAACAGAGGACATACCGTCAGAGCCGTCTCTGAGTCATTCCAGTTGGCTAAAGATGCAGGCTTTAAAGTAGTCTCACATATGATGCCTGATCTCCCCAATGTGGGCATGGAGCGTGATATGGAGCAGTTCAAAGAATACTTTGAAAACCCAGCCTTCCGATCAGATGGTCTCAAGATCTACCCCACATTGGTGATCCGAGGCACGGGCCTCTATGAGCTGTGGAGAACGGGCCGCTACCAAAATTACACCCCAAATGCGCTTGTGGACCTGGTGGCACGCATCTTGGCCTTGGTGCCCCCATGGACCCGTATCTACCGTGTGCAGCGTGATATCCCTATGCCCCTTGTCACTTCAGGTGTCGAGCATGGCAACCTGCGTGAATTGGCACTCAACCGTATGAAGGATCTTGGTACCGAGTGTCGCGATGTGCGTACCCGTGAGGTGGGTATCACCGAGATCCATCAAAAGATCAAGCCCGATCAGGTAGAGTTGATCCGCCGTGATTATGTGGCCAACGGTGGTTGGGAGACATTCTTGTCGTATGAGGATCCCCAACAGGATATCTTGGTAGGCTTGTTGCGTTTAAGAAAGTGCAGTCCCCAAACATTCCGTCCAGAATTGACAAGTGCGGGACCTACCTCTGTCGTCAGAGAGCTTCACGTGTATGGCTCAGTTGTGCCCATGCATGATCGTGATCCTACAAAGTTCCAGCATCAGGGTTTTGGTACCTTACTTATGGAAGAGGCTGAACGTATCGCACGTGAAGAACATGGCAGTGTCAAGCTCAGCGTCATTTCAGGCGTGGGTGTGAGACATTACTATGCTAAATTGGGCTATCATCTGGATGGTCCTTATATGTCAAAGATGTTAGTTGACCCTAATACAAAGGAGTAGTCGCTTTTTTTTTTTGTTGTTCTATCTATTACGCACATTATATCATCTATACACATATTTTTTTTTTATTTTTATTCTAAACGAAAAAAAAAAAACCGGATTTGTAAATACTTTTTTCTTGGGCCACAAAAAAAAATTGGGACACACTTTTTTTTGCGTATTTGCTGGATTTAGTTTGCGTATAAGAATTTCATATTTTGCGCATATTGTATTTCTCTTTATTTTGGAAATAAAAACCAAGATTGATCCTCATTTCATTTATCATAAGTATGTCAATTTTAGACGGTACACCCCCCAAGCATTTAAATTCATTCAACTCTATGACTGGAATATCAACAGGAAGGGATGGATCTCATAGAGGTGTTCCCGCTGAACATTTATATTGTTCCAATATACATGATGAAGACGAGGATATGAATGATCCAATAATAAATGAAGAGCCTAATCTAGATTTAAAAGATATTACATCAATGGGATGGGAACAATATGATCCTAATGCAATAGTAAATGTACCAAAAAATAGAATCGAAAAGTCACCATGATGTCCGCCAATATAAACTTGATTCAGAGGGTGTATTATCTGGCACCAAGAAAAGTAACCTTGGAGGAAACAACAGAACTCTAGATGAGAGTCATACAGCATTTTTAATTAGGTGTTTTGATGTTAATTCATCCGGTACATTTTGGGAGGCCAAAGATGTATTATGTACGTTTTTTAATGCTTTCAACATAAGCGTATCAGTTATTCACAAGATTGTAGTCTCACTTTGAAAAAAAAAGAAAAGATTATGGAGCAAAGAGACTCTGCAAAAAACATCTTTCCAAGAAAAGAGATGATTTTAAAGTGGATATAGGATGAAAATATAGATTATACGTCCAATTGTTTGTTCCATAGATGAAGCAAGGTTCAACATGCATCTTAGGCATAAATTTGGTAGATCAAAACGTAGAATGCTTGCAAAACTAGCTGTTCTGCAAACAGTTATCTCAGTCACAATCATTGGTGCCATTTATGAAGAGGGTGTTATCGATAGTTGGCCGATGGCAGTCTCGTAAACGATCAGCCATAACCTAATGCAAGGGTAGGAACGCAAACAGAGCAATTCATACCAGTTGCATCAATTGTAATGAGAACTTGCTCTGCGAATTTTAGAAAGTTGTTAATAGTTGTTCCTTTTCTTTTTACAGCTGGCGTATCATTAGTTCGTTACCGCTTTCCTAGTGCTGCTGTAGTACTAAGCTCCCTTCTTGAAAGAGTAATAATACCATCTTTGGATAATGGCACATAGGATACTAATATTTGGCTCCCTTGTTTCAACTTTAATATTACAAGGTGTTCCAACTTCACACCAACCATAAGTACAGTGCATGTTTCTAATGAATCCAGCTTCATTAATAAGCACACAGTCATTCATGAAATCCGGTTTTTGGTGAATCCAGACGTTTACTATATCATATCTTTTAACAACGGTTTCTTCAATGTCTCATGCGAAAGATTGCGGGTCAATGCGTTTATACGTGAGACGACACTTTTTTTTTCAAATGATTTGCTATTGATATTGAGGTAATTAGAATTTCCTTAACATTTTCGCAAAGTTGATCTGTGACAGCTTAAACTGTCAAAGTTCATTGGCTGACAGTTCAAAAATAAAGATATTATGCACGTCCTTAAGTACCAATCTTTGACCAATTTTTTTTTGTGGCCCAGCCTATTTTCTTCAGCTGCATTAAAAAAATAAACAAGGGAAAATAATATAGAGGTGCTAAAAAGGATCTAAATATATACATATTTAAAGCTATAAATACATTAGAAACATACCAATGGTAAAGAATAAAAAAAAAAAGAAGGTTTGTTTAGTGTACTTTATGCAAAGAAATCATATGATTTACCAAGAAGGATCTTCTATATGATTCTTGAATTTAATGCAATTCCCCTTAAGATCTTAAAAGAAAGCATATAAAAAAGAGTTTATCAATTCCAATTAGAAGGTTCCATCAAACCTTATATTGCTACTATTATTATAGTTTAGGATGTTTTGTCAACCTTGACATTTACAAGTACAAAAAAGATGTATGAATATTCTCGTACCTGTTATTTTTTTAAATCCCAGATTTTATTTTGTTTTGCAAAACTTTTCTTTAAAAAAGGAAAAGAATGTTTAAAAAGGAAAGAAGAATTAACTTTTATAACCACATCTCCATATGATAATAAATAAAATAAAAAAAACTGATTTTTAATAATAATAGTAAAAGATATGTGAATAATATAATAAATCTAAATAAATCTAAATGATAAAAAAAATGCTGTATTGCTGTTTCCGCTCCTTGATATTATAAATACTTCATTAGAACAGGAGGAGAAAGAAAAGGAAATAAAAGGGGTATCATCGTTACTTTTTTAAGAAAAAGCAATTGGGAAGGAGTTTTTTTTTGTTTTTTTTTAGAAGCCCAAAAAGACTGAACGTTTTTTACCCATGGGATAGACCACCAAATTAGCCAAAAAGAGACCAAGTGTTAATGAAAGTCCAACACCGAGTACTTGAAATACAAAACTACTACCATTCATGTTATCGCTTGAGCCATCAAATAATTGAATAGCGCCCTTAACACCTAAAAACCAAAAAATATATTTAGTTATCATTTCATCAATAAAAATAGAAAAAAAAAATCTTTTTTTTTTTTTTTTTTTACCTAGACTTCCAGGCACCAAGATAATAATACCACCCATTAAAGGCACGAAACCCAGACGCTTTGTAACGCGTGAATAAATGTTACCAAACAATCCCAGCGCAAACGCAGCTACACTTGGGGTAATCACCGAATTGGCACCCGCATATTTGGACACGAAAAAATAGACTGCATACCCGACACCACTATCGAGCACCATCGGGAGCCACTGGTTGATGCTCGCGCCATAGACCGTGCAGAGGCCAATGGTTGCGAGAGGTAGGTTTAAAAAGATGAACCAAGAGCTGACACTATTTTGACAGGACTCAACGGGATCAATATCTATACCGGGGTAGGCCAACCGCCAGATCGAACAGCCGTAGCCTATGCCAAACGCTAAAAATAGCACGTACATCACAGCATAAACGAGATGGACTGTACCACTGATTAGGTTCTTGGCGGAAAGTTCCATGATTGCACAGGTAAGTGAGTAACCTGGTAGGGCAATCACAATCTAGTGGATATATATAGGTGAGTATATACAGAGAGGGAGTTGATATGTATATATTTAACTTACGGCGGACATGGCAACGGCGGCAAAACAAACGTACGGATAAATCGCAAGGGTAACGATAGCGATAGGAATGGTAACGGCCATCTCAAAGATATTACCAAACATGGGTATTTTTTCAGATATAAACGTCAAACAACCGACTAAAGAAAAAAAAAAGAGGCATTAGTAAAAAAGAAAAAGAAAAAAAACAGGTAATATGTATACTTTACCTACAAGACCAAAAATAGCACTCACCCAGCAATCCGTCCAAGATCCATTAAAAAACAGAGGCGCCACAAACGCAGAGGACACTGTATAAGCAACCAAGGTAGGTATCATCCCCCACGTGGGAGGTTCATCCTTGATCGCATCCAGCGCGGCATTGGCCTCTTCCAGATCCATCGCACCACTCGCCAATTGACGTGCAATGATATTCACACGTTCGAGTTTACCAATGTCGAGTGATTTTCTGCATCGGATAAGATGGGTCTCTGAGGTGTGGGTCTCGATATCGCCAAAACAGATGATGATCAGGCCAGGTAGAACGGCATAACTACCATCGATTTCAAGTCGAAGGCCGACTTTATCCATAGCAGCTTCCTACAAACAAAAAAAAAAATGAGATGGATGTTCGAGATAGAGAGAGAGAGAGAGAGAGGTAACTTACAATTCTATGTGAGGGAGCACCTGTTCTTACAAGCATCTTTCCCACCTTGACAATAATATCCTGGCGTTGCAAAATATCGGCAATCTCTGATGCAATCGCCATACGATGAGCAGCTACCTCGACATCGTTGCTGATTCCCAATTCGGCCTTTTGCAATTCATCGAGATAGAGGCTGCTGCGTGCCGATTGTGTGCCACCGAACGTCTTTAGTAGCACCCGGCTGGATGCAAGTGATTTGAGCTGGTATGTAGGACGGGTAGGTGGAGTATTGTTGTTGGTTGCTGGTGGTCGAGGAGGTCGAGTCTTGTTGTTTTGGCGATGGTTATCGAATGTATCCAGTTTTAAGAGGTTGGAGAGGATACCGGCTCGACTAGGTCGACGACGAGCGTCTGCGTGGGTGACGGAATCGACAAGGCGAAAGGCGTGATCCTGTCGGCTCATGCGACGAAGTACACCGCCGCTGTTTTCGCTGGTGGATGCCTCCATTTTTTCGTCAAAGGGTGGCTCCTTGAGGGTGTCGGTGGAGAGTGAGTTGATGGTAGTGTCGGATGCATCGGACGAGTATTCGGATTGGATGGGTGGTGTGCCCGGATCAAGGAAACGGTTACCTTCCATAATGTATTATTATTACTGTATGTATTTTAAATAAAAAGAGAGAGAGAATAAAATGATTCTATAAAATCAGAAAATAATAAAAAAAGGATTTGTCATATAAATAAAAAAAAAAAAAAAAAGACTTTATTATTAAAAAAAAAAAAAAAAAAAAAAAAAAAAAAAAAAAAAACGAAAAATAGAATGGTTTATATATGAAATATAGTTTTTAAAAGGGCGTCGATCCTTTTTGTTTAATGAAAATGTTTTGAATTGACACAGACCTGTCAGATATAAAACAAAGAGAAGTAAAAAAAGACAAAATCGAGTCTCCGAATCATTCTAGTGCTTAATCTGACTTGATTGGTTAATTAGGTTTTGACTATAACTTTGACTTTAAAAAAAGATCTTTAGAAATAACGTAATATCTAGTTCTGGACAAATCGAATTGGTTTATAATTGTTAAAAAAAAAAAGTATTTTTTTAAACATTAGTATAAATCATCAATATGTTGTATTGAAGGATTGAAAATAAGGTTTTTTTTTTTTAATAAAGTGGAGAAAAATATATAGCCGTGAGAAAAAAAAATTCTATCCACAAAAAGTACAAAAAAAGAACTAGAACGTAAAATTATGAAATAGTTGGACCCTGTTGCGAAGTAAAAAAAATAAAATAAATCGTATCTCATAATCTTTTTTTTTAAACTCAAAAAAAAAAGAAAAACCTTTTCGGTGTACAACGTGATACAACTTGGAAGAAAAAAAAACCTTTTACATTTGGGCTTTTATTTTTTTTAGGGTAAGCCGACAGTCCAACCGAAAGTAAAAAAAAAAAAAAAAAAAAAAAAAAAAAAAAAAAAAAAAAAAAAAAAAAAAAAAAAAAAAAAAAAAAGTAAGAAGTCAAGAATATTCTTTTTATGCTTAGCCTTGATTACTTCAATGGTATCATGGTTTAATTTAAGCCGAATGATTTTCATGAATTAAGAAAAAAAGATAAAGAACATTCATCATATCGTATGGATTCAACGTCTTTCTATGTGTGTCACACACACACTAATCTCTCTTTTTTTTTTTTCCCCAAACAGTTTATTCCATTTTTACAAAGAAAAAGAGGCGTCATTTAACCAAAAGAAGGCAAGATGAAGTGACCTTTTTCTTTTAAAAGCAAAGAGGAAGCAAAATACCTGACTAAGGAGGTAAAAAAGTGAGTTATTTTTTTCTTTTTAGTTTAATTTATTTTCTAGGAGGGTTATAATGAAAAAGAGAGGAAAGGTCACTGCTACAAATGAACTTTATCATTGTGAGGTCATCCACACACAATATTACCCTTTAAAAATCCAATCATGATTGAGCATATCACACCCACACAGTCTATCTGACCCATTCAATGAAATATCACATGCTGTCAAATAATAATAGCATAATAACACTAGATTATATATAAAAAAAATAGATAAATGTTTTAATTCCTGCAAAATAGAAATGTGTTTATATCATATTTGATAGTTTTTTTTAATTTTAATTCATGAATAAAATATTAATATATATATAGAGTGGGAAACGAGAGAGAAATGTTTGTGTTGTTGATAAGTTTAAATGTACAAAAGGTTAAATAAAAAAATAAATATGGACAAAAAGTTTTTTTTTTTTCTTTGTTTGTTGATTCCATGTTATTTGTTATTCTTTAACACAAAATACGACTGGATTCAACCATATAAGATTGAGGCAGATGTGATGTTTGTCCGCAACTACTTGTTGTTGCTGATGATTCTTCTGACGTTGATTCCTCAAAGGCAGGGAATGAAAAATAAAGATCTTCAAATGGACTGTTTGACATTGTTGATTTGGTTTCTGCTGTGGCTTCTTCTTCCTGTTGATTTGAAGGGGAGACAAGCAAGATCAAATTCTTGACAAAAGCAGAGAAAGAATTGCGACGAGTAGTAGTACTGGATTCCATTGTGTGTGTGTATGTGTGTGTATGTATGAGCTTATGTTGATGATGACAATAATTTATGATAAAAGAGATGTACAAATGGATTACAGTGATAAAATTAGAGAAAAATAAAAAAGTAATGAAGAAAGAAAAGGGAAAAAATCTGAGGGGGCTTTTTATATATTATTTTAAAACGGCATAAAATGGAGAGACCAAGCGAATAAAAAGTGACCCGATCCAAAGGCCTGGACCTTTTTTTATTATTGAACTGGCAGTTACACATTCTGCATTTTTTTTTCCAATGTGTCTTGTGTATATGTGTGTTCTATGTTTTTTTTAAAAAAAAAAAATACTACATCATTTGAGACACCGCCACTTTTTTTCTTTTTGTCTAATTTTTAAGTCATCTTTTGGTAATTTGCTGGTCTAAAATCAAAAAGTAAAAAAACATGCTACTATGATTCGTTTAAATCATGTATGGACTAAAATAATGAAATGAATCATCATCATCATTAACATCATGGCTTATATAATGAAAATATAAGTCTTTTTAATAAATAGAATTAAAATATTCTTAAATAATCATCATCACTTGTTGTAACTTTCTTTTAAAATAAAGATAGACAGCATGAAGTGTACATATATCTTATATATACTTTACTTTATATTTTTTTTTTTGGTGCACAAAAATACTAAAAAAAAAACTTGTTCAAGCATAAGGAGAACTGTTTTATATATATACATATATATATATTATATATATATATAAATTACAAGTTTTCGTCAAGTAATAACCCGGACAAGTAAAAGAGAAGTAGTTGATTATAAAAAACAATGCATCAAAAGGAGTCGAGAAGAAAGGGGAGGATAATAAGGGCCATTGGAGTCAAAAAGAGAGAATAAAATGACTATTAATTTTATTCTTTATTTCTTTTTTTAACTTTTCTTTTTTTATTTATTTATTTTCGTTTCATCAAGAGAAAGACAAAGAATATCAAAAGAACAAGAAGAGTCTCGACTCATATTCACAAAAAGAGAAAACAATAATAAAAATAAATCTTTTTTTTTTTTTTTTGCTTTAAGAAGAAATGACCAATAATGAACGTGTAAATTCCTTCATGACTTTTACAAAGTTTGAAGATGTAAGTTTTTATTTTTTTATTATTATTATTATGATTATTTGGTATGACTTGAATCTCAACTGCTATTTTAATATAGTTGAAACAAACAAAGTCAGAAAGTTTATTGCCTAACAACAACAAGAGGAATAAATTAAAAAACAACAACAACAATAAACTCAAATATAATCCATACAAAGGTTAGTTTATTAAAAAGAAAATAAAGGATGGCATTGTTCCTTATAATATTACTTAGTAGAAACTTGTCTTTATGACGAAAGAAAGGAGTCAGTGGTAGCTCCAGACTTGATCAAAATCTCTACTCCTTCTTCTTTATCAAATACGCATTGTTATGAATTCATGGACGCTACAAGCTATACTAAAGAGCCATCCTCATTTATCCCATGTTTTGTACATTCTATTCACCCCAAACAACAAGATCAAGCTGTCATTATTTCACCGACAGAGCATCATTGTAAAGAATTCACCCAAATTCCTCGTTTGGTTACATTGTCGTCCGCTTCTGCTGCTGCTTGTGAAAACACCGTCAAAAATTTAAATCACAATAATCATCATAACAACAACAACAACAGCAGCAACATAGCCATCATCATCATCACCGACAAAATACACACAAAAATTTAAATCACAATAATCATCATAACAACAACAACAACAACAGCAATAATAACAAAAGGAAGGGGTCAATGGATCGACGTGATCTTCCTTCTCCACTTGAAAGTGATATTTCAAGCCATGACATGTTAATTCCACGTGGCAAAGAGGTACGGAAGATTATAAACAATGGTCCCACAGTGATAATAAAAAAGGAGGGGGGGAGCGAAAAAGATGATGGCGTGTAGGAGATTGAAAGAGGAAGGGGGTTGATTGATGATGACAGGGAGGAGGAGGTGACAGCATATATAGTTGAATGAAAAAAAAAAAGAACTATATATGTATAAAAGTGAATTGAGGGGGTGTGGTAGGCAGGCAAGGCCAAAGAGAGGGGGAAGAGATATAGAAAGAAAGCGGGGTATTACTGGGGGCCTGCTGATTCTAAATTTTACTTAGCACATATGCAAACTGTTTTTGTGGTTTTATTTGGTCACAGTCAAAAGATGAAACGGTGCGACTTGCATCAGCTGCTGCAGCAGACAAAAAGGCATCTCAACATTTAGCTGAGGCTGAGTTCAATGATGCCTTTCACAGTAATAAATACAAACGAAATACTATGAATAAGCCGGAAACGCCGATTTCCCCAACGCCTTACACATGTCCTTCTACCACTACTACTACAAGCTCTGAAGATGAACTTGAATCACTTGTAAAAATAATAATCACCATAATAATTTATCATTGTTTTTTAATTAATTGATTATTATTATGATTCTAGGATGTTCCACTTTGGTCAGATGCGTATAAAAATAACACTAATAACAATAACAACAACAACAACAACAACAACAACAATGATAATTCCATCAAGAGAAAATCTGTAGTGTCAATAGATGATTCTTCATGGGGAGACACAGAAGGCAGTTCTGTAACAAGTGGCAGTCGTATCCCATATCACATTCACAACTGGAACCCCCCACCATCATCAGTATCTTCATCATCGACAGCACTATCACGAGAGAGACCAAGTAAGAATATATTAAAAATGATTCATCAAATTCAGGCAGATAGGCTTGTGAAACGAGAATTGGTGGGACAGCTTGAAAAATCTGAAAACCAATATACCAAGATGCGTGTTAATTACGAGAGTAGACTAGATCAGTTTAAACAACAGTTTCTCAAGATTCAAAAGCAACGTGATCAACTTGTTGCCCTTAATAATAAAAAGAAGAACACAAAACTAGCTACACCCACAGTGGCAACCACAGCAAGATCTAATGCCATTCTTCATCCTGCTCGTCAAAAGGCAGTTCCCTTGGAATTAAGAGAAAATAAACAGGAACAACAAATAAGGTGTCAGTATGAGGTTAAACTCAAGCAGCTCACAACGGAGAATCAAGAATTACGAAAAAAGTATGACAGCACGATTCAATCACTTGAAACGGACCGGAACAAAGCAGAGGATAAAGTACGACGCTTATCCTCAGACATGGAACGGCTAGAAGTGGATAAAAAAAACCTAAACAAGGTCATCAAGCAGCAAACGGACAAGGCACGTGAAACCGTCAATCGTTTTCAACGTCAAATCGAACAACTAAAACGACGAGAGAATAAAACGTTGGAAGCCAAAAACAGGTTGGAAGGAATTCATCAACAGCAATCGGAATTATTAAAAAAGAGAACAGAAGAAACAGTTGCAGCCAACACGGAACTAAGGCAATTGAAAAATACTCTGAGAAGATCTGCAACTGAGGGCGTACTACTAAATCATGTTTCGTTGGATAAGATCATGGCTGGAAAGATACCACGAAGACGAACTTAAAGACTGCCCTTCTCTCTCTCTCTTTTTTTTTTAAATTATTATATATTGTTCATTCATTTCTCATTCATTTCAAATCCAATATACACACTTCACGTCAATTCCAAAATAATAATATAAATAAACATACCTTCATACTTGTTAATATAAAACCCTTACTTTTTTAGTGTGCGTCTATTTACATATAATTATAGAATCAAATGCATTTAGATGATCGCCAACAGATGTAAATAGCAGATACCTACGATTGATTGTTGTTATTACTGTTAACATATCATTATATAGAAAGATATTCCTATCCTATCATCATCATGAATTCTACCTTCTTTAAAACAAATGTATAATATAGCATAGAGTAGAAAGAAAGATCTATACAGATGTTGATACACTTTCTTTTTAGGAAGTTGAGAAGTTTTTTATGCATTATCTAAAAAGTCATATTTTATATATACGTGTTTGATATAGTAAAATCTCAAGTCTTTTGTAAAAAAAAAAAAAAAAAAAAAAAAAAAAAAAAAAAAAAAAAAAAAAAAAAAGGTTTTCCCAAAAAAAAGCAATCCGAAACCACTTTGGTATTTGAATTAAATAAACATAAATGTGTGTTTGGCTTGTACCAATGCTCTTTGTCTTTACATAGCCGTGCGTTTCATCATAAAATCCCTGCAGGTCTATTCTATTTGTCTGAAAAGATATATATATATTTCACTATTTATATGTCTTGAGAAAAGAAAAGAAAAATAGTCCTTTTTTTTTTGACAACACAATCACTAGTTTACTTTGAACAGGGTGATGATATATTTAAAAGTATCACGTGAAGAGAGCATAATGTTCTCCATTGTTTTTCGCACACCTTAAAAAAAGAGAGAACAATACAGCCCTTTTTATAAATAAGGATATATTTATCTTTTAGATCTGTATATGCAAAATATCTTATGGGTGTATGCAGACAGTATTACATCTCAATCACAAAAAGTGAGTTTATCATCCCTCCCGTTATGGGTATAGGATAGAAAATGATTTTGGTGTACCCTTTTGCATTTTCTTGCTATCTTGCCAAACCTATATTTTTTTTTTTTGTTTATTTGGAATCTGCTATATATTCCTATATATACACAACTGTGGTTGATAAAAAAAAAAAGCTGGCAGATTTTTTTTCCCATTCTTATTGTCACATAACTTTTATCCATAGCAAGCACCATTCTTGGTTAAACTTTTTAGCATAGTGGATTGGTATTTTGAACCATATACCTTAAATAATTTGACACATTGATAGGAATTGCTCTTAGTATGTATATATAATAACCTATGGACCACTGAATTTTAGGCACCCCCCCCCATAATTGAAGGAAGTCCAGCACATAAATTTGATCTTTCTAGTATATGCTACCAGAGTTTGTCAACTCTTCATCGACCTCTTCTTATGGATTGGGGGTTTAAAAAAAACTTCTATTTTATTATACCATTTCTTTAAGATTGGTACCAATTCATTATGTATGCTAATTTCGCAGAATCATCATCTCTTTCCTTTGTTTTTTCTAATGATTTCTTATTTTTTCTTGGTTCTTCTATTATTTACCACAATATATTATTATATATATTGATATAGCTTCTCTAATTCAAAAAATGGATCGGAATTCACATGCCAAAGTAACATCTCGCCATTCTGTGATATCCTTGCCATCTTAATTTTTTTTTTCCCTCGCAATTATGATAGGTTTCTTTTTTTTTCTATTTCTTTCTTTTCTATTTTTTCAATTTTCTTTTTCATTTATAATCTAGACGCTTTTGTTAAATAAATATAACGTGATTATACCATTTATCTCTTGTTATTAGACCGTTTCACATGTCATGCCGGTTAATATGAGGTGTATGGTTCCTGATGAAATGCATATTGATTAACATTCGCATCCAAAAAAGAAGATCTGCCATCATCAATGTCTATCATTTTTTAATGGATTATTTTAGGTGAGATAGGAATGCATCATGTATATATTTTTATGCATTTCCTAATTCTACGTAATATCGATCATGTTGAACAGGTTGTTTTTTTATATATGGTTTTGTGTAATGTGAAATCTGAGATCTTCCTTTATTTCTTTATTTAGTGTATATATAGCTATATTGTATCTTTGTAATATACCCTACCACACCG
The DNA here is from genome assembly GCA_025399235.1 of Backusella circina FSU 941. NCBI lineage: Eukaryota > Fungi > Mucoromycota > Mucoromycetes > Mucorales > Backusellaceae > Backusella > Backusella circina. The sequence continues at coordinate 129,196 of MU622345.1, read as the reverse complement.
GATATTTTTTATCTTTAAAAAATACATTCAATCGCAACTAGATAAAAAAAAAAAAATTAAGCATAAATTACATCATTCATTTTAACTTTTCACTGCAGAATGAACTCATGCTCTCACTCAAAAAATGTAAAATGAGCAAAGAATGGTGTAAAGTACAGCATAGAAAAGAAACCGATCTATCCGAAAAAAGATAACACTATTTCGGAATTTCGGGAAAGGGTAATCATCAAGGTTTTTTTTTTTTTTTTTTTTTGTTTAAATAGATGAATCATTGAACAATGATATAATTTTTTTTTTTTTTTTTTTTTGAAAAGAATCTGGTCACTTTCGAAAAAGATTGTGAAGACCTAAACTTTATTTGTAAAAAAATTGAAAGCATTGATGATAGGAAAAAGGAGGCCATTCCATATGGTTAACAGTATATGGTAACGATCAATTACTTTGATTGAAACTATACTGTCTAGATTTACCGATCGGCTTAAAGATAGAGAAATAGTGGTATATTTTAGCTTGTGAAATCAAACCTGGATATAGATGTGTTAATATTAATANTTGATGTTCTATATCTTTCTGAACTGAAAAAAAGATGTATATGATAAAAAATATATATATCTTGTGATTCGCATCATCTGCTGTAACTGGTTGGAGTATTAATAAGGTGAAAAAGAAGGAATCTATTGGCACACATGATAACCGTATTCTAGACTTGGTTATTTGTGCAAAAGGAGTGTTTTTCTGTTTAAAAAAGGAGATGATGTTACTTTTTATTGTCAAAGTGCAAATCAATTCATATATTTGCATTAAATATGAGTAAAAAAAATACATTGGTCTTTAATATTTCTTTATGCTATACTATGAAGTATTAAAATAGAAAGGGGGCTATTATTTGTCCAAACCAATTGAATTGTCAACTCTCTTGTGTGTTACAGTAAAAGTACCCTCCCTCCTCGATTGTAATTATTAACTTTAAAAAAATGCACGGTTCCCTTCCACAATGTTTCAAAAAGAAAAATAGAGAAGTATTACTACTTTACTTTAGAAGAAATACACGTAAGATTATCGACAAGAATAAAAGTTAAAAAAAGATATGGTCTAAACTTGTTGAGTAAAAAAAGCCTATAGTTGATCTGTTCTCTTTTCTATGTAGAAGAAAAAAAAACAAAAATATTACACAAAACTTAGTCTGGGAGGCTTTTTTTTTATCACAAACTAGATAAAGTTGACTCATTCTTGTTTATTCTTATGATACAGGTTTTACAAAAAACCTATTTAACAAGTTGCATTATATAGTAATTACCATCATCTTTATTGTGATTGATATGAGAACAGGTCACAAAAAACATAAAATATATGTCACACGAAATTGAGTAACCTACGAAAAGAAACAGTTTCTATTTTCCTCATTATGGGGAAATCATTTGTAAAGAAATAGAGGCATCTGATTTATTTGATAATCATTTATAGTTTGTATGATGAAGTGTCTATCATTTAGACTCGTTTTTAAAAAACCATTAGAATATGCATATTGACAAAATTTCCTTTCCAAATTTTGCAGATGGAGTGACTTTTAAGCATTTTTTTTTTAACTTTAATGGAGTCAGCATGAACAAACAAAACTTTTATATAGCTTCCTTTTTTCTATTTTTTAATTAGTTTTTTTATTTTATTTTATTTTTTTTGTCAAAAGTGAACAAAGTGATAACATTGATATAGTTTCATGAGAATACTTCTATTATTACGATTTTTTTTAACGAAATGAGGTGGTGAATTAAACATAGTAAATATCTCAAGTTGTTTCAGCTTTACCAAAAAAAAAAGAAATTACCTCAGAAGGATATGTATCTCAAATCATCTCTCATTTTTTACCCAAGCTATACTTGCGAAGGAAATTATACTAGTATAGTGTACACATTCGTAAATATCACCACCCCGCGTGGTATTATGTAATAATAAAGTGGAAAAATGATCAATCCTACATGCTTGTACTTTTTTACAAGATATTTCCTTTTATTACCTATTTACTATTTTCTTTCTTGATCATACAAATTCATCTTATCTTTTTCAACAATAAACGAAAAAGTCATAGAAAAATAGACGTGTTTATCTCGGTATATATATTGTAACATTAGTCTCACAAAGGTTTGTTTTCATCTTATCATAGGAGGACTATTTTAGTTTATATATTCCTAAAGATATAAAAAAAAAGTCCTTGTTTTTTCATAGAGGTGGATGGGAACACCAATAAACATGCATCTAAATAACTCGTGTAAAACAAATGTTGAACAAGTATTAAGGCATAACTTTTATTATTATTATTGTAAAGAGAAAAAAAAAAAGTACTTGAATCTTCATGTGTACTAGTGAATTTAACTTTGAATAAAATCAAGCACTTGATAAATTTTAAACTCCTGCTTGTCCTCACATCAAAAGTGTCAAATAAAGAATACCCTTTTTTTGACATCTCGTATCACTTCTAGACTTGAGCTTCCTTAAGCTACTTGTCGTTTGTAAACAAGGAAATGTTATTTTTCTTTATTATTACTATTGGAATCAAGCTATTTAGACCAAAAATGTAGCACTTCAAACCATGTTTTATATCCTCATAATTTCTACCATCAACACCAATAAGACTGTTGCATATCTACATATAGTGCTGTGGATTGCAAGATGCCTAATTTCATCGCTCCTTCTCTTACACAAAGTGTTCTTACTTTAGCCTTTAAATTTATCCAGAGAGCTATTCGCTCATCTCCTTTTATTATTTAATATAAATACCCTTCCTACCTTTACCAAAACTAATTGTTGCCCTATGTAATACCAAAGGTTCAGGTTACTTTACTTCTCTCTTCACGCTATCTATTTCTTCAATGCTGAATTTGAAAATAACTTATCTTATAAAATGATGTAGTTGCTGCTTCAAAGTTGGAATTGGCCCTCTTACTTTCCAATGTCTCCGTATGATATCAGTAAGTTTATACACCATCATGGTGGCTGGATTCCTGATAAGTATATAGAAGTATATATATATATATATATATATACGCTAGAATTAGTCAAACTTGTTCTCCGCAATCTTTAGCACTTTATATATATATATACACTCTCTTGCTACTCTCTTATATCACGTAACCTTCTCAAACAGCCCACTCAAGAATCTATAACAAGTGAAACCTATTTCTACTTGTCTCATCATTGGTCTGCTGTCTTGAACTTGTTCAGTAATATCAAGATATGTTTGTATATCAACCCTCTCATTCTTTTCAGTTTCCGCTGTAATATAATAGTTTTTATGCATTTAATTAAATAAAAGATCCAAATTTTCTACACAAATCCCTTGTCACAAATTTTTTCCTTCTTTTTCCACTCTTTTTTATTTTTTTTTTCCTGTATTTCTCCCGAATATAATGCCACAACACCGTCAGAGCAGTTTTAGTCGAAGAGAAGACGACGAAGCCAATGCACCACTTTTACCAAGAAATATTCCTGGTGCCAACAACAAGTCCAAACCAAAACTCAATGCTTCTCGTTCATTTCCTCAACGCAATTCTCATTATGACACCTTTGACGCTGCTACTACAAATAAAACAAGAGCAAAACCAAAACAACCAATGCGTACAACAAAAATATCTCAAAAACTAAAGTTATTTCCTGAAGATAACGATAACTGGGACCAAGACGAGCCAGAACAGGCTGAGGTTTATAATCAAATCGCCAAAATACCGCACGGTATTGCAAGAGAAGAGGCCGAGATGTTAAACAAGATGGACAGGAGCGAATTATCTCGAATGACTGCATATTGTACAGCATCGTAAGTGTAAAAAATAATAAAATAAAATCGAGTGTGTAAAAGTAATCTCATGTTTCATTTCCAAGTGCTTATCGAATGGACGAACTGATGAAATACCTTCAGTCTAAAAAGAGGACAAACGGCACTTCTCCAAAACGATTTGATGAATGGTAAATTCAAATATATTTAGGAAGCAATATTATTTATTCATTCCAACGATATACTTAGTCTTTACACTCCTTATGCATTTACTTTCCCTGTTTCTCCTCCTCATGAAAGAGAAGTAGAACGCGGCCAAACAAGATTACCTGAAATGTTCTTGTTTGATTATGGTGTCATTGTATTTTGGGGAATGTCATATAAAGAAGAACAGCGTATATTGAAATCACTTGAGCCTTTTGAAGAAGAGAAACTAGGTTTGTTATTTCTATATGATAACAAAAATGATTTTATATTGTATTCATTGTTATTATTTAAAAAAGAATTGGACGATGTAGAAACCGAAGAATTCCACTACTATTATAATGAGCATTATCAGCCTAGGTAAAAAAAAAAAAAAACAGAGCAAAGAACAATAAAAGTATTAGATATATTAACGACGCATTAGAATCTATAATGATATCATTACTCTGAGACATCCTTCAAACTATCTCGTCAAACTCACCATTGCTCATGCCATTGCACAAAGTGTCAAAATGACACTATTTGAGAGACTGATTGATGACACTATTAATGAGACAAAGTATATACCGCAGGTCATGGCAGAAAGTGGTAATATTCATATGTCAAGGTAAATAAAGCAATATGAATACATCTTAATACTAATAATCGTCATATTTGGTACTGCTAGAACGGCTATTACCAAAAAGATCGGACAACTATTTATTATGCGTATCAATGTCAATTTAGTATCAAATATATTGGATACACCAGAGATCTTTTGGTCTGAGCCTACGCTTGAGCCTTTATATAGTGCTATTAGAGGCTATTTGGAGATATCACAACGTGTAGAATTATTAAATCAGAGGGTGGAGGTTATTAGTGACTTGTTGGAGATGCTAAAGGACCATCTGAATAGTTCGCATGGTAAGTATTGATTGATATATAAAAGAGAGAGAGAGAGAGAGAGAGAGTCTTAACTGAAGTTAATCTTTTTTTAAGGTGAACAACTTGAATGGATTGTGATTTGGCTGATTGGAATGGAAATTGTTGTCGCTGTTATAACAACCTGTTTAGATGCATTTAGCTTATCACACAAGTAATATATTATAGAATTACATATTCTCGACCTGTTTTTTTGCAATTAATAAAGAGAGAAGAGTGTTTTGTTACAACTTCTTTTTTGAATCGTTGATTTATTTGACATTTTGGTGCATATCCGTGTTGCTTTTGAGTTATTTTGTGCAACTTCAGCTTTTTTCTTCTTTTTTTTTTCTTAATTTAAAAAACTCTTCCCTTTTTTTCTCTTTTCAAGGAGTGTCATCATGTCTTCATTTCCTATTGCACTCTTATATCCCCTTACTCTATTAAGTATTCCCTTCATTGCAACCAGTAACACCTTCAATGATGTCCTTCTATCGCGTTTAGCATATGAACTTAATCTACATCACATTCCCTCTGATCCTGTTATTGTCAGTATCGGCGCTGTTACACTGTATTGTTATTTTATTCTCGATGCTGTACCTAATATAATGAAGCTTTTCACAGACAGAGATTTCCATATTGAATCATCTCAACAAGAGCTGGCAAAGCTGTATCCACGTAAAATGCATCATAGATATAAACCATAAATGGTATCAATACTTTTACTCATTTTTAATCAATATAGCCTTTGTTGTTTCTGCTTGTATTATATTTGTCAATACAAACCATTTTGACAACATTCGAGCAAGGTAAATAATAATAGAGTAGTAAAGATATTTAATGGGAATGGATGTTTACATTTCATTGTTCAGTTTCATCTTGATACAGACAATGGCTTATTTCATCTACCCTTTTGCTGCTTTAAAAAAGGAAACCAAAGACATTTGCAACATGTTCTTTAAATGCGCATTGTTTTGGTCTATTCTGTATGCAATATCACCCGGCACAGTGAAACTATTAATCACAGTAATGGCATACTATGCAAACAACGTTCTTTCTGGTCGTCCTCAACAAGTTTATTACGTCTTCTAAGAATGAATATTACATACGCATTTAAATATTATAATTGTATTCTATATCTATATATGTATTAGCTAGATTAAGTAGTCTTTTTAGATTCCTTTTCTAGAGTTGCATTTAATGCCTTTTTGGCTTGTGTCTTTTGCTGTTTGCCAATATACGCTTCAATACCAATGGCTAAAAGAGAGAGATAATAATAAATGTTTAACAAGATATATTTTTAATTTAAGATACCTTTTATATCCTTTTTTCTTTTTACCTGCAAACACCAATACAACACCACTCCATTGACCATTAGTAAGTGCATGATTGAACCAGAATACACTCAGCAACATCGTGAACAGTTTACGAGTGACAGTCACAGTAACCAGACGAAGACTGCCATAGTGCTGAAGGGTATAAAAGATAAAGCACTGTCCAACAGCACCGCAGAAACCAAACAGGAGCACATCACGAATCACAGCAGGATGCTCATTGAAGAAGGCAAGTGCCTGTTGTAATTCATCGCTGTAAGGGTGTAATAAGAGGTAACAGGCCGAATAGAAAGATCCAATGGCGTTCATATAAAACATCATGTGCTGTCCACTCACAAGTTGGTTGTACTGTCTAAAGATTTGATCTTGGCTTGCATTGGTCAATCCATCGATACAGAGATTTGTGCCGAGCAAAAATAATCCCCAGAGCGAATTGGTGGCTGCTGCCTTTTTAGCGCTGCTGACAGGTTGATAGAGCATAAACATGGATACACCAGCGGTAACCAAGGCAACACAGAGATATTTATGGAGTGGAAATTGGCGACGATAGATCAAGACATTCATGATGAGGACAGGGACGAGTTTACATGATTTACCCAATATCATGGTGGGATAGTCAATGTGTTTGAGTGCGGCGTAACCAAAGGGTGAACCGGCACAGCTAAAGAGGGCAACTTGACCGTATTTTAAAAAGAGACTGCGAGGTGTCTGTTGGAGGTTGAGTTGTCGTCCACAGGCCTTTAGATAGATGAATGCTACAAATGCGGCAATCATGGACTGAATGAGATTCAGAACAATAAAGAACTTGAATTTTTTCGGTGCACTGGCGTCGCCGTAGGGTGTTGTGCTGACACGTTCTTGAACGACACCCCAAGTGAGGAAACATGCATAGATTCCGAATACGCAAAGTGCAAAACGGAGCATGTCGACAAGTTGGAAAAGAGTGGTTGTTATGAAATAAAAAAAAAAGGGGGAGAAAAATAAAAGAAAACCAATCTGCTTTCTTTTTACATTTACAAGGTGGTGGTTTATGATTGGTTGAACTTCAAAAACCCTTTTGAATGTAGGTTGTACAGTCATGCTCAACACAATCCCATTCAATCTTAAGCCACGTGTCCACTCTGGATCTATTATACATAGCTAATTCGAGCATTCACATTTTTTAATATAAAACGGCTGCAGTTCTTAGCCACATAGAGATGCTCTATCTGACAATACAAACTCAGTGCTACCTTAATGGCCTTTTCATTAAAAAAAAATGCTGAGGTGTGGAAGCCACACATTGCCCACATCAATTTCACTGAGTTGAAATCGTGACTTTATGTAAATAAAGTTATTCAGTGCTTATGTAAAAAAAAAAAAAGAGCTGTTACTCCTGTTTGATTATGAATAAACTATCCTTTGGTGCTTTTCACGCAAAACATTTTAGTCCTGAACAAAAGGCATATTGGCGCTCTTTCTTGCAACAAAATCAACAAAATTATCAGCAATATGACTCAAGTGTAGGAGAAGCGTATTACGAAGAAGAAGAGGTTGAAATGGAACAAGACGAAATGAGTAATGACGAAGAGGATGAATTTAATGATTTGGGATTATCAAAGGAAACGATTGAAATTCTTGAATTCTCTGAAAACTATAGAAGACAACGTAAAGTATTTTTATATATTTTAAAATTACTTCCTTCTCATAAAACTTAATTTTAGGTGAAGAAGAGCGTTTGGCGTTGGAAAAGGAGGAAAAAGAGGGAATAGAGAGCTGGGAATATGATGAATCTACAGTTTTTTGTAGTGGTGGTGTTGAGGCACCCGCCACAAGTTTAGTGCTGACAAAAAAGGAAAAACCAAAGTCTGTTAGATTGAGAATTGAAGAAGATTTGTTAAATTCCGCATACTTAGCGTCTTGTGTGGATAAAGATGATAAAGATATACCCGTATTATGGCCAATAGTACCTTTGAATCTATAGAAGAAAGAGAGAGAGATTACTTTATTTAATGGTAGTAGGTGTTGTTAATGATGAAGGATGAATATTTATATAATTCAATAATAAAAAGTAAGCCAATAATCAATGTTTTTTTTACTTTTTCTACATATATTCAATCAATAGACTCTTAGTACATTTGACTATGAAAAGCAATATTGTTCCTAGTTACGTTGACTATTTTTTTATCAGTTTTTTATGCATATAAATTTCTATTTTTTTTATCGATGGAGAAACCTCGTTTTTCATTTGGTTTTGAAGTGTTAATATGTGCATTTTCAAAAAGTAGAAGCAAACAATTTGCTCTAAATATCTTGGACATGAATAAAATATGGTAGATTAGCTGCCATTTTCAATTTTTTCGAGCAGTTGGATACTATACGGGTCCTACCTTGATACTTCTAGTAAAGTACCGTCAAAATATACCAGCAAAAGTGGTTTAATTGAATCGGATAACAACTTAACCTTTGTGCAGGTACCTATTTTAAAGCAATCGGCTTTAAATGAACTTGGAGACCTTATCTCCAAATCACGGTAAATTTTCTCCAAGTATCTGGGCTACCCCCATTTTAAAGATTACCACTGTACTTATAACTGATGGATAATTCCTACCAAAATGGAATACAATAGAGTTAGTCCTTGCCTACTCAGGTTAGCGATCTTTTTTTTTTCTTTAGTTGATCTTATTGGCATTACGAAAAGCTGTATAAAGTGGAAAATTATGGCTAAAGATGTTGCCAGTCTTCCTAATACAATCAATAAAACATTGGCGTTAAGGTCATCATCGTGAATGACGCCTCACAAGGAATGGTGGGATAATCCAAAGATCGTTTCTTTGAAGGCACGTACACTACTAGTAGGTTGAAAACTCCTGATATGTCAAGCTGGCTGAGGCAATGGGCGTAAAGGCGATGCATATTTCCAAAGTTTCAGAATTGAAAAGATAGCCGAGTTTCTAGCTTATGATGGTCCGATTGTCATGGATACCATCATCTGTAAAGAAGAAAATCCTCATCCCATGGTGGGTCCTGGACGTCTCCTGGATCAATTCATAACTCATCCTGTTATAACAGCGAGAAATAGCAAGGCGCATTAGGAAACATAATTCATTATTTTTCAATATTAAATTTGTATTTTATGTTTTAGATTAACCTTTTCTATTTTCATGGGAAAATATATCTTAATCTATTTATTTATTTTTTAAAGCACTTTATACCGACTTCAAATATTCATAATGATACTTCCATGTTGGCACTAAGACAGTGGAATTAAATTTTAATAACTTGCCATGGCAGATTCCTTTATAAACTTTAAATTCATAACAGTAATATTCATAGATCTATATACTCATTACCTGTAAATGATTATGAATTGGCCATTCTGATATGAATATCCCCCCCTTTTTTTTATTTTTTTTTTCTTTTCCAATCTTAAGTTTAGGGTTCGGATCTACATCTTTTAACTTAGATATTCATGTGATCACTCTTGTTACATCTTTTGGAAACTCAAAACCGGATTTACGTTTCCATAATCTCGATGCTCAGACATCTAAACTTTTTGGGTAACAAAACATTCAAGCATGAATCAAAACAGCTTTTGATTAGGTAATATTTCAAGGTGCAGTTAACCTTTGACGTTCTGTCTCGTCCTTCTTTCCATCAATTCCTTTTTTTTTCTCTTTCCAATGGCTGGATACTCTAGGATAGAGGATGCGGATAGTCGACTCCATATCATTGAGCCAGAAAACCCATACCTGTGTGAACCTTCTTACTATAGCAATGAACGAATAACTCCTTTGATGGCTTCGAAGCGGTCATATTACCAAGGTCAAGTAAATGGAGTAAAACAAACCGCTTCTTATCAATCTATACCATATAATCGTTACTTTCGTCGAAAGAAATATATAGACAATGAGGATTTTCCTATCAACAGTGTATTTTTCGTTTTAGGATTGTATATATATATTTATATATTTCTATCTTTATAGTATGACATATTCTTACTCTCTTTTCTTCTTCCTCAAATAGTGTATTTCCAGTTTTTTGGTGTATCAGTTGGATTTGGGGTCCACAAAATGGCCCTTACGAGCGATGGTGGCGTAAAGGGAATATTGTTTTGGCATGGATAACCATCGCTATTATACTGCTAACTCTTTTGGTATTGCTATTGTTGGCGATTGTAAAAATAGAGAAATGCCCTCCACCCCATTGATCAAATTATAGGGAAATACTTTTGTCCAATCATATAATAAAACTGTTTTGGCAGCTCTCTCTCTCTCTTTTGTTTACATTAGATTGTTTTAGGTTTTAATTAATTCCCAAAGGATACCTCCACCCTTATTTACTTTTTTTTTACGGATCGTGTTAATAGATAACTCAAAAACCCTAAAAATATAATTGGCACATGTCAAAAAGAAAATGAATTCTTCACATCCAATAAGTCCATTTTTAATAAAATAGACATGTAATTTGAAAGAAAAATACTTCATATATACTCATCATAGTTGTAAACTCAATGAAAAGTGTATATTGCTTTTCCCCTTTCATTTCGTATGATTGTGATTATATCATTATCATTAGTATCATGGAAGAGAATATATGTATTACCTACACTAATAAAAAAAAGTCCCAACGATAGATTCATGCAATTAAGAAAGTCAATACGTCATTATGATTTATGCATTTTAAAAAGGTACTTTTTTAATATAAGCTTATCAATTTTAACCTAGAAGGGTAAACATGGGGGAACCAGAAAAACTAAGACCTAAAAATGCGGCGTTTAAACATTTTTTTTGTACAATTTGCTGTTTTTCATCAAAACAATTTGTTTTTTTAAAAAAAAAAACTAATCTAGCACATTAAACACATTTCCTAATCATGTTTGGATCAGCAACAAATTTTGGTGGTGCTCCTCCATACAATGTCATGCCTCAAAGTAATCCTCAATTAAATAATTTTGCTTTTAATCAGCAACAGCAACAGCAGCAGCAGCAGATGTTGCCTCCTGCAATGCCACAACCTCAACCTCAACAGCACCAACAACAACAACAGCAGGAAAAAATACCTGAGCCTTTAGGTAATAAAACACCAAATAGATAACGTGTGTGTGATTTTTAATCTTTTGTTCCTCCCCCCAAAAAATAAACACACAATATGAAATTATTATGCAATTAAACCACTTTAGCATCAGCCTATAAAAGACAAGATGATGGACCTATCTTGTGGTTTGCGGGCCCACCCTTAAATATCACTGAATCAAAGCCTATTCATTCGACCACTTATTTGAAATGGAGACGTGCTAAACATACAAACTAAAAAAAAAAAAATTAAGAAAAAAAAAAAAATTAAGTCATCATTTTAAGTAATAATAAACATATATAAAAATATTGCCATTATAAAAGACCCGAGTTCTATTTTATTTTAATTTCACACATCTTCTTCCCAACATGTTTTTATCTACTACTCTGCGTCGTGCTACTACCACATCCACAAGACTTGGTCTTGTTCGAGCTTATACTATTCCCACTAGTAAACCTGTCGATGGCAAAGCGAATCAAGATACAAACCCTTTACACGCGCTTTACAACAATGAAAATCAATCTGTGAACGATAACCATCTAAAACAGGAAACAAAGGATGCAAAACAACGTACCCTTTCAGAAGAAGAAGAACATGAACATGATTCAAACCAAATCAATTCGGTTTTTGATGATTAGATCGTTCATTGTCAATGATATATACATAGTGTTTAAAATCTCTCTTCCCCCACCTCTTCAAAAAATGAAGTGTATATATATATATATGTTGAATAAATAAAATATCTATTTTTATATATAACAAAAAAAAAAAAAATCTTTTATTAAAAAAATGGAATATTATCCATATCAATATCATCTAAAATATCATCTAAATCTTCAACATCCTCTTCTGTTTTAACTGCTTTACTCTCGCTCGATAAGAAGGAACGAATCACCTTGTTGACAATCCCATGGCTTGCCGTTGTTTCACTGATAGATGGCTCCATCGGAACAGACCTCTCACTTGATTCGGATCCACTAAGCGTGGGTGTACTATGAGAGGTTGTCAGCTTTTTGTTTGGACTCAAAGTGTTGTTGTTGGATGATCTTGATGTAAAGCTTCGAAGCAGACCACCACCCTTATTCTGATTTGTACCACCTATTACCGCATGATCCGGTAAAGACGACGGGTCCGGTTTGATTGGCTTGGGCTTTGGAGAGGTTGGCTCCTTCTCTAACGGCTCATCCAGTTCAGGAATATCAATCTCGGGCAAGGGGGACTTCCAGTACTGCCAATCATTATACTCCTCATCCATCGCACGATGAATGGGTGGGAATATCTGGTCCACCAGATCATTCAAATGAATATAAGAAGATTTGAAACCCAATAGGAGCTCGAGTTTAAGATCGCCATACGGATCAATGGTAAAGAGACGGGACGTGGGCACATTGACACTACGATACGACCGTGCGTCCGTAATGCGGTTTCCAAACCCCGCATAGAAGGGGTCACGCCCGGCAAAGAGTCGCTGGATGTCCTTCAAGCAGGCCATCTTGAAGACCTCAGGTTTCCGCATAATGACCTCTCTATGGAGTGAGGTGAAAAGTCGGTCGGGTGACATGATGACAGGTCCATCCGGTAACTGATACTTGCCCTGTTCGACTCGCTTAAGATAGTCTCTTGTATAATCTGCCTGGCCAATGGCACGGCTGGTCAAGTACAGCATGTGGTAGCCGTTATTGGCAATGTCGGTGTACAGCTTGGCGACGCCCGTATGCGTCCAGTCCTTGCCAATCATGGTGAAGACATGACCCAACGTGTCAGACTTAGTGATGGTGCCATCAATATCTGAAATGACAATCTGGATATCATGGTCCCAGTAAAATATCTTGGCGGAACAGATAGCGGTCCCTTGGTAGGCGGAGGTGACCGAGAAGGAGATGGTGTTGACACCTTTTTGGAGACCAAGGCTCTTTAGTTGTTCTGAGGTTAATCTGAGGGTCTTTGCATAGATTTTTCGTGGTTCCTCCTCTGGGAAAGGATCCTGGTGGTCGTCCGTTGACCATCCCACAGACGTTGCTGTCATGGTGGTGGTAAAGGTCGTTGTTGTTGTCTCCTGTGGGTCATGGTTTGCCGCGGCAGCGTCCTCGTTGTTATGTGCGGCAACCGAGGATCGACTAAGCCATTGGATCCATCCTTTACCAAACTGATAAGATTCTCGACTATCCTCATCCTCCGAGTCCGAGTCGTCCACGGGTGTCTCTTCTAATGGCTTTTTGAAAAGTAAGAGTGAGGTCAAATGCGGTCCTGTATGACTGGCAGCGTAGTATCGGTCCTCATAACGGAATACCAAGCGTCTGTCATTTAAAATATTAGGGTTATGCGTGAATTTGTCGTATGTTATTTGATTCTCTTCAAATAACCGTGCATTCTCCTCCTCGTCCATGCCAAAGGCAGAGAACCCACACTGGCTCATCTCGATTCGGTATGTTAGGTCCGGTTGGAGTTCCACACTCTTTACTTGGGCATCGGCATGAATGATATCTTTATGTGTTTCTCCTCGACCCCAGCTTGATGATGGTGTGGTATTTTTAGCTGTTTGCTGTTGTTGTTGTTGTTGCTGCTGCTCATATTTAAATAATTGCTCAGCAATCAACTTCTCCTTTTCCTTCTTCTTGTCACCATCTTTACTCTGCAAGATACCGTCCAATAACTCGGACTCTGTTAGGATGGTATCATCCCAATTCTCTTCATTCTCATCATCACCGCCACCACTCCCGGTTTTATAACCCGCAATATCCAACATGATGGTCTCTTCACCTCCTCCATTCAGAGCTCCATTTTGTTTATGCACCAAAGTGTGTGTGACGTCCATAAACGTACTATAAATGTCTCCTGACGCAGGTCTCACAATAAATCGCTCTTTGGCCACCATTGTTGTTGTGATGGCCTCGGGAATGACACGTTCAAGTAATGTCGAGCCATCGTTCATCTTGTACACATCGTTCTTTGGTTTATCTTGTAGAGATAATTCATCTATTGTGGTTTTCAAGGTATCAATGGCTGAATGGATCTCGTCTTTATCGGTCTCATCCGTCATTTGTTTTTGGTAAGGATCCATTTTGGTTACAACCTTGTCCATCTGTTCATCAATGATCATCTTGGGTGATTGTAATTCGGGGGGTATCTTTTTATCCTCTTTTCTACTATCCTTTTTCTCCTCTTCGTCGTCTTCAAAACTGTCAGTTTTATTATTTCCTTGTTTTTGATCTTTTGATTCACCAATATCGAGAAATGGAGGATCCTAATTTCCAAATCCGAAAAGTTAGTTACACACACACATGCTTGTATATAGGATAGTCAACCTCTTGTTCTTCTTGGTCACTCTTTTCGGGTATAGCTTCCATAATGGGTGATGTCTGGAACTCTTCGGGTACTTCATAATCCGTTTCAAATACAAAGAAGGCTTCACCTGCTTCACCTACTTTCATAACATAAGGAACGACTTGATCATTTACTTTTATTTCTACCTGATAAAAACGTTTTTATATTTTTATTTATTTTTTAATTTTTTAATTTTTAATTTCTTACTCTTTTTTCTTGTGGCATCATAACTGACAACTTTCCAAATCTCACATGAAAAGGAGAACATGCCATTTCACCATCCTCATGTTCGACAACAACAATGTCAATGGCACCAGACAAGGTGGCAGGGTTGATTTCGTTATAAAAGTTGTGCACTGAGGTTATTAGACTACCCAACTTGCCAACGTATTCCATTTTTTTTTTTTTTTAATTGTGAAAATAATATAAATGGAAAGAAAAGAGGAATTAAAAAAAAAAAAAAATTATCTCTCAGAGTATCTCAAAAGTATCACATGCAAAACCTTGAAAACATGATGTTGTCTCTCTTTGAATGGGAAAGTTCGCATCATCCTTACATCGAGCATCTATCTAATACCTTTTTCGTGAATATCTCTTGAGTAAGAATCATCAAGACTGACAACAAAATTGTTCAATGCATTCATTTTATATGAAAAAAAAAATGATGCATTTTTCCATTCTAAATCACTTGAGCATTTTACTGATGACCTCTCTTTTTTTTAAAAAAAAAACCTATTTATATACACTTTTTTTAATAAATATATTAAATCTTGATTTCATTTGCATGAACGCCTTTGTCATAAAAAAAAAAAAAGGCAGACGGTACAATATTTATCCGGGTTTATTATTTATTAAATACATTTAGCCATGAGAGGTCCATCTTTATTATGCAAGATCATCGTCATCAAAATCATCTTCAAAATCTTTTTAAATATATATAAAGGTAAGTGAATCCATCCATATACCCATTATATATATATACTCACCATTATAAAAGTCTTTATGTACAATAGACTTCTCCATATGCATCATCATTGCCATCGTTTCACTCTTTTCGTCTATTCCCTCACTCCAGTTATGTGAAGAGTCGAAGCGAAAAAAATCGGAAGGAGAAGGTCCCATCAGGTGGGGTGAGTTCATATCGTATTCTTCACCAAAACTGGGTTCGTCTTCGTCATCTTCCTCTTCCTTCATGATGGAATCTTCATCGTCCATATCAACTTTTTTTTTTTTAAAAAAAAAAAACAAAAACATATAGAGAATGGTAAGTTAGAATCTCTTTATATAAAAAAGTGTTTTTGCTAAGTGCCTTTTTTGTTTCTTTTTTACCATCACTTTGGTGTTCCCATTTCATATCGCTCATTTTGTGTTTATAGCAAAGAAAAAGAAAATGTTTTTTTAATCAATGGTGGCGCGTAATTTTATTTATTTATTTTTGAATGACATATTTCTATTGGTGGGAGCCTCTCTCATCACATTCAAAGTGATAAAGACAGATTATTCTCTTTTGGTTTTGTTTACTTAAGACTTATTCTATCATTGCTTGGTTGATGTTATTTTTTGCCCTGAAACCCTCAGTTACCTGATTTATTTCTGAATTTGTTATATCTCCTTTATCTTTTGAGTGCTCGATAAATAGCCTATTCTTCTCGAGGTTAAAGGAGTCGAGTTGTTTATTTCGATGCAATGTACCAAACAAATAGGAGTTGTTGCACCTAACTCATATTAAAATAAAGAATAAATCATTTGAGAAAAGAACCACTTCATTGCATCTAAACTGAATAGAAAAGTCCTGTCAACGTATCATCTATTGACCATGTGATTGTTAGTTTGTATTTGAAGCAATCAATCAATATTTCCCTTTTTTTTTTTATCTTTCTTTTTTACTTTTTTATCAAAAAAGTTGTCAAAAAAAAAAAAAATGGTTCTAAACGAGAAACCACTCGAACACTTTACTTATAACCTCGCCTCCATTGAGGGACTAAAGTCTGTTGATGTCAAAATTAGCAATGTAGGAAATGAACGCACTGGACCTTACAAGCAATTGGTGGTCACGGTGACTGTGAAAACCAATGAAATCACCTTACAGGTTCCTATTCAGGTTGCCGTCAACAGCAACACGATTCCGTCCTTACCACACTCGCCCCCACTCACCGTAGACCGAACGGTGGATGATGCCGACAGACAGACCTTGATGGAGCTCTCCAAGCGGATCACAGGCACAGGCAAGATTAAACCCATCCACCTGCTCTTTTTGAAAAAGCTCTATGACAGACAGCCAAACACCTCCGTCGCCCAAGCGACCAAGCAACTCTTGGCAGAATTCAAGGACTTGCAAATCACAAACTCGGGTGTGCGATACCATCTGAGCAAGAACCTGGATATCAACTTGGGCAGTACTCGTAGTACGCCCATGGACACAACTGAAGAGTGTTTCGATACCAAGGAGATATTGCATGAGACAACAGCCGCAGTCCCAGGTGCCTTTGTCAGCCCCAAGGGGATCCAGGCGGAGCATTCGTTTTTCCTGCAGGAGTTGTACAAGCGTTTCCCAAACATACCTGCCACCCAGGCAAGAGATATCCTCTGCGAACAGTTTGGCAATGTGGACGTCTCTGTCCAGACCGTAAGGGATCACTTGAAGCATGTTTTGGGCATCGACATCTCTCGAAAGAAAAAACAGTCATTTATCACAGGTAATACACTCCTGCCTGAGCATACCCAGTTTCTTCAACAACTCTACAAGGTAGATCCCAATCTCCACGTTGACGAGGCACGCAATCTTCTCTGTAGCCAGTTTGAAGGTCTAGATATCACCCCCGCTGAGGTCCAGGCCCATCTCGAAAACGCACTCGTCAAGAGACACGAGGAAGAAATGAGATATGAAGAAGAAAAGAGATACGAAGAAGAAAAGAGATACGAAGAAGAAAAGAGACGTGAGGAGGAAAAGAGACGTGAGGAAGAAAAGAGATACGAGGAAGAAAAGAGACGCGAGGAAGAAAAGAGACGCGAGGAAGAAAAGAGACGCGTTGAACAGGATAAAATAAATGCCGAGGATGAAGAACAGCGAAAGATATTGGCAGGTAAACTGAGAGACACCGGTAAAATCACAGTTGATCACCTCCTTTTCCTTCAAAAACTCTACAAAAGGAATCCCAGAACCTCTGCTACCGAAGCAAGAAACTTGCTCTGTGAGGAGTTTAAGGATTTGGAGATAACGACGTCTGGGGTCCGCTATCATTTGGAGAAGAAACTAGATATTAAGTTTTAAAAACAGACACAGAAAACAACCACATGCATTTATTATCATTCATATATATGTATAAGAAAAAAAAATTAAGAAGAAGAGTACATTATTATAAGAGACCCCCATAATTATTTTATCTGTATCATTATTATTATTATTATTATTATTATTTTAAAAGCAATTTTAGTTTAAAATAAAGTCCAATTTCGATTTGACACTGGGTACCGTCTTTTGCTGTTGCTGCTGATGATACATGCTTGTGTATGGTTGATTGGTATGACTCTGACTTCTTATGATAAATACATGTTCTGTTGGATTGGGTTTCTCTGCATGAAAATTAATAAATTGAAGTGGCGCTTGTTCAGTATTGTTCGAATACGATATACTCCTTCGGGGTTGAGATGGTATGCTGGAAGGTCGGTGGCAGATATGAGATGTGAATGTGGTTTTAATTTTGGTTATGGTTGTTGGTTGTGTGGGCATTCGTGGTTTTTTGGTTCTGAAGGAGGAGGGAGGCGATGTTGTATATGGTTTTGTCTTCTTCTTCTCCAACACGGCAGTAAATTTACTATGAAATACAGGAGCGGTGGAATGTACAGGAGATTTCAAATGCTCACTATGACTAGGATCATGTAAAGATACTACTTTTGATGTCTCGTTGCTAACAACTTTGGTTTCATTTTGTTTGGTGATATAATCACCATCCTCTTGGATATCCTGCTGTTCTGATAGCGATGAAGGCCGAGAACTATTGGATAGACTAAGTGAAATCGGGGAATCCAGCGTATCTGTCAGGACATTTTGATTTGATTTTTCAACAAGAGAAGGATGTGATGGTGGCGGTTCAAGTGGCATTGGAATTCCCTTCTCTCTTGCTTTCCATGCTGCGCGAATTCTTTCAATATGAGATATAAGTTGCTCTTTTGATAC
This sequence comes from Backusella circina FSU 941, assembly GCA_025399235.1. Lineage (NCBI taxonomy): Eukaryota > Fungi > Mucoromycota > Mucoromycetes > Mucorales > Backusellaceae > Backusella > Backusella circina. Next base: position 110,436 of record MU622345.1, on the reverse strand, counting down.
TCCTTGCTTTTCGGCTGCTTGTTTTACAACATTGTTGGCAGTTTCTTCGTTATTAGCTTTTGTTTTACCATCACAGAAAGATAAAAACCTAAAGAAAACGGGTTTAGTGATATATAATTATATATCACTTTATCATTATTATCATTATTACTCAAATTTTTACCTCCAACCGCCTTTTGTTGAAGTAGGCGCATGTCCTTCTTCAACTGAAATTACCTTCCAATCAGGATCATATCTAAAGAGAGAGAAAGAGATAAGCATATGATATATTATAAAGTTGTTATAGACTTACTTAAATTGAGCAATGCGGTCAAACGGTAGTTTATCCCTCCATCTATATATATATATATATATATATATATATATATGTATAGATCAAATGTTAGCACTAATAAAAAAAAAACCAATCAAAATCAACATACTCTAACCCTAGACTGTCCTCTGGACTAAAATGAGCATAAAACTTGTAAGTCATCCCCTGTGTAACATCAAGTGAATAGACAGCCTTATGATTCTTACTCCATTTTGCAGTAATTCTTAAAAAGGCTCTATTCAATTCAGGTGGTGTCCATACAAGTCTATACAGATGATATCATTGAAGGTGAATATAGAATTTACATAGTTATAAGCCTATTATTATACTTTACAATTTATCACTTTGTCCTAGTGTATAGGGATGTTTTACCGGTGTCCAAATAATACCCTGTTCAGCTGATATTCGCTTGAGCACTAAATGCAATCCATATGCTAATTCCATCTTTTTCAATTCGACACTAAATTATTTGATATATAAATAAATGAGTAAAGTCAAACAAACAAAAAGGAACCTACGTTATAGGAGGAGAGTGACTATTTTGATATTTTGATTGAAATGGTTGAATAACATCTTGCTGAAGTAACTATTATAATAAATACCATTAGTCAGATCATTAAAAAAAAAAAATTGAAATGGTTTACCCCGAGACGGGAATTAAAAGAACGCTGTGTGATAACATATCCATTAATCACCAACATGTCAAATACACGATACTTCCAAGTATTCTGAATCACAAAGTAGAGATGAGTACAGTCAATACTATTTTGTATATTCATTCTTACTTTCTCCAATAGTAATTCACCATCCAAGACTGTGTCTTTTAAATATTCATGTTCTTTTGTTCTGACAGGAAATACCAAATTAGGAATATAATACCATCTTTGATGTCTGTCCAGCTAAAATAAATAAATGACATTTAGCATCTATCTTTTTCCTTCTTCTTCTTATTGATATACCAGAAACGATGAAGGTCCATTGGGTGAATGCAAGAAAAACAACAAGAGTCGTTTCCCAGCTGTTGTTCTCTCACACACAAAGTAATCTTCTGTTTCTATAAGCTCAAAGTGTTTTTGTTGGAATGGAATGGCCTTTGAACCAGGAAAACTATATATCATGTTTCAACTTGTTTATTTTTTGGCAACAATGAAATAAATATGCTTTATAAAATACCTTTTAGTTGTCTTTAAAAGGTCCTCCAGTCTTTTCGTTAATGTTGCGCTGTAATTGGGATCAACACGTTTCCCAAGCTGAAATGGAATGGTCGACATGTAAGTTTATAAAAAAGCATGAAATAAATAAAAGAGAAAGAAAGAGAGAAAAAAAAAAAAGCAACAACAAAAACGGCTTTTTGACTTGTATGTGAACCCCCCCTTTTAGCTCTTTTTTATCTAAAAGAGTCATTCAAAATCAATGAGTGATTTTCTTTATGTTTTGTTTATGCATAAAGTGTTTTCTTTTACTCATCCTCTTTTCTTGTTGATGTTATCACCCCATTTATGCTAATTAATTGGATCATATTCGCTTACTTACTCTTAATGAAAAGATTGTAAATAAATAAGTTTGTTGTCAGATGATAAAGAACAAGAGAAACAAAGAAAATGCATAAAAAAAAGTGATGAACATGATACATGTTGATTAGAGTTACTATTTATAATTTTATACAAAATAGAATGTGAATAACGTAATCATGTTTATTGCAAGTAGTGTAATCATGATACAATATTTAATAAGCAAAAAAAAAAAACAATACTTCATTATGTAATCATTGAAATCTCCTGTAATAAAATGTCAAATATTTTTATTTATTTATTTTTAGCCTATTAAAAAATTGGCTTCTTTTATTATTATATTATTATTTTACCACTTCTAAATGTTGGCTCATGAAGTAAAAAAGAAAAAAGAAAAAGTAGAGCAATGTCAACTTTATGAACTTGTTCAATACGAATGCAAGCCAACAAAAACGCAGATCGAATGTAGTCCATTTACAAGGCAATTTCTAAAGTAAAACGCATAGAAAATATATAATATATAAAGACGGCACACTTATTTTATCTCTTCGTAGATGCGCAGGTGCACCAACGGTAGAAGTAACACCTGAAGTTAAAAAAGAGTATTAAAAAGGAGGATGTCGCCACTCTCCCCCCTTTTTTTATTATTATGAACAAAATATTTACATATTATTAAATAGCTTGGCTGAATTAATTGACACAGGAGTCAAATTTCATTATTATTATTATCATAACGTATTATGAAGGAAATATATAAAAAGAGCTGTGAAATAAAGATTCAACATTTTATAAAATACCATTGGAGTTATGATTAGACCATTTATCATTGCAATTGTATCAGCCATTTATTTGGTTGGTTCTATTGAAACACAACAGCCAGGAACTTACAATAATGTATTGAACTATTTTAAAGAACATCCTTTGATAGATCAGAATGGCGCACCAACAGAGACATTTCAAAATGTACTAAAAAAGGTCTCTAGTATGTCACCACCAGCTCGGCCTGCTGCTATTCCTCCAGTCAGTCCATATCATGCTGCTGTTGCAGCTGCTGCCGGTGCCGTTCCCAATATTTATTCTCCATACTATGCTCAATATCAGGCGTATGCTCAGGCTCAATATAGACAGGCTCAAGCGCAAGCCCAGGCCAAGGCTGCTGCCATTCCTCCTCTGGTACCTAGTGTCACGCAACAGGCGCCTCCGCCAGCAGCGGCACCCTCACAACCTGCCTCACAACCCGCGCCAGCTGAAAAGCACGAAGAACCAGCTCCACAGCCTTCACCCGAGCCTCAACCAGAACCTCAAGCCCAAATTGAGGAATCCAAGCAAGAACCTGCACCAGAACCTCAAGCACCAGAGCCTCAAGTAAATTCAGAAGAAGCCAAGCCAGCAGAACCTGCGCCAGCATCTCCTCAAGCAGTAACTGAAGAAAAACCAGCTTCATCAGAACAGGGTACCACCGAATACCAACCTACTGAACAAGTCCAGCCTGCCGCTGAAGAACAAGGTCACCCTTCTGAGGCTGCGACACCATCACAAGAACAGCAACAGCCTGAAGTGATTCCTGCTGGAGATAATGGCACACCCAATGCACTAGAGATCACCACCGAAGCCACAGGCTTGAGTATCCCACCCGCGTCAGGAAACATGAACGGTATGCCCAACAGTATGCCAAATGGTACCACCAATAGCACAACAGATGGGATCTCCTCTATAGGTATTGGTGGCTCCACCTACTCCTATAGTAGTATCGATATGATGGCACCCAGTAACAGTGTCCCATTACCACCAGCCACTACCTATGTCCCTCCCATCGCATCCATGGCGGTGTTGGATACACGGTTTCATGATCTATTATGCTTTACTTTATTATTATTGAATGTGATGATGCTTATGTAGGATATGAAGATGTTATCCTTCTAGGAAAGAGAGACTTTCTTTTTTTTTTTAAAAAAAAACAAATCTACATTTATATATACCGTAATAAATAATAATCATAATAATGTATATCTTTTTGTGGGGTAAAAAAAACAAAAAAAAACCTGTCATTTATTGTTATTATCTTTTTTCTATCATTTCAACAAAAAAGCACTGTTTTTTCTTTTTTTTTATATATATAAATAAGGGCGTGTTTATTTATTGCTTGCTAGCTTCGAGCTTGGCATAGTAGGCGTCACGACGTTGAGCGTTGGGCAAGTGATAGAGGTTCCACCAGGCAGCACCACCAGCGGCACCAAGAACAAGAGAAATGGAGATGTCTTTGATGACTTGTTTACGGAATTTACCAGCAATGGGAGCAATCATTGTAATTATGTGTATATGAAAGAAAAGAGGAGAATAAAAAAGATTGTGGAGCGAAAAAAAAAAAGTAAATTATTAGGTAGGGGCTGTTAAATAAATTGGTGTGACATCATTTCTTTTTTCTTTTTTTTATTCTGTCTGATGATTTTTTTTTGAATATAAATTAGAGGCTGACTTTAATGATAAGATGTCCAATGTACCTATTCAATATCAATTTTTTTCCAATATCACAACTCTAAAGAGATTAGAAAAGAAAAATAAGGGTAGCAACATGATACTAAGCTCTTAAAGTTGTCACTTAAGAATCTGCTATCACGTTCTTTGTGAATGCTTGTATTTTTTTGTATTTTTGCGGTTATTTTCTTTGTAATAGCTTCTAGTTCTGGTAATGGTCGGTCGAGATATGGCTGATCTTTCTGATATTTTGTTTTGGACTGCAAAAAAGCATCAAGATGATCTTGACCAAATAAACAGGCAAATAACTATCCTATTCTTTACAGTATTCAAATCTCTATTCCAAATCAAAATGACAGATGCATTTTGGTCATAACTGACTTTTAAAGCCGTGTTGTTCTGATGGTTAGTAAAATGAAGATAATAAAAAAAAAAATACTGCCTCCTCTGGCTTCTACTACTCAATTTGTGGTATCCGGGGCATGTGAGTTTGGATCCTTTCTTTTTTTTTGTCTACCCTTGCCGCTGCTCATCACAATATGTATCTAAAGCGCATTGGTGATCATAATAATTTTTGATGACATGCCTATATTACAAAATCCATACAATGTATCACAATGTTTCAATATATAGACAACATGGGGCATTACACTTTATCCATGATACAATTTTTTGGATAGAAGGGGTGTCAGTTTCAAGCTCGTTAATGGCTTTATGTTCTCTTACCCACTTTGTGTGCACTGTGCATAACACCCACTGTATAATGGCCGAGTCTCATTATGTCCATAATACACGGTCAAACAATTTGTTCTCCCTGGATCAACAAAGCATGATCTAAAATACATATCGACTTCCTGCTCATTGACGTCTTTGATTTCTAGTCTTACACCTTTTTTCAAGGATCTTTATGGCGAATTTAATGCATGTCCATCAGGGATGATAGCAGTCGGCCTATTTTTGAGTGAAGAGAATAGGGTGATAAAGGATTGGAGAGGATCTCCAGGTTTACCAACGTCGTCAAAAATAAAAACATCAAACGAATGGATGTCTCTAAGTGTATTGGAAACTATAGTAACAGAGATGAGGCAATCAGAATACTAGAAGGAAAAAAAAAAAAAAAAAAAAAAAAAGTACTTGTAGAGATGCAAATAGGCACTCATAATAGAGCGGAAAATGCTGGAGAGTTCTTTCATTAAATAATTCCTTCAAGCGTCTAAAATAACACCTCAATGCTAGTTTGTTATGATTATTACAGCTATTGAGTTAATAAAGTTATACAACTATGTCATTATTATTAAGAAAAAAAAAAGAAGAATAGTTCATTTCATGCATGCTCTGATACTCACTTTTTATTTTACCCGCAGACCTTATTTGGATCGATTTATTTGTGGAAAATGGTCACATATTTGTAAACTGACCTTATAGGAGATGGAAATATAAGACCACTTTGCTCTCTTGATTATATCATAAATAAATGGAAAGCACTTGGACAGAGGTTCAGCAAATCTGTGATCCTAACCTGAGCAAAGTATCTCCGGTATCTGCTCTATGTTGGGATCCTTACCATGAATTGTTATGGGCTGGTAATGACGCTGTAAGAACTTACAACACCTTACACATACACTTACAAATATACAAAGAAAAATAACTTAATAAAACATATCTATATATTACAAAAAAAAAACAACAAAAAGGGTCGAGTTGCTTCTTATTATGGAAAAGGTTTACAACGCTATTCATCTTTTAAAGTACATAAAGATCAACAAGTTCGACAGATTCGTGTTACTGATAGAGGCATTATAAGCTTAACACCCAACAGTATACAAATGCGTGACCGAAGAGGTCTTGTCAAGTGGAATATTAGGTTTGACTTATATATATTACTATTATATATTATATTAAAATACCTTTCTATAGTAATGAACAGACAAAGGATCTTCACTGCATGACCTCAACCACCTTGACCAATGGCGACTTGTTGGTTGCAGGACAGCAAGATGATATGTTGGTAGTGAGTCTTGCCCGTGGTGTGGTAACAAGGTCCATTCCAGGTGCTTCGAATATTGTTGTTTTACGCAGTTCGCCTCGTTCAATCTGTGCCGGTTCTTTACTTGGAGAAGTGACATTACGAGATCCAAGAACAATGAAAGTGGAACAACGTATTCAAGCACATACTGCAACACTATCTGATTTGGATGTGTCTGGTAATTTATTATTGACTTGTGGATTCTCACTCAGGTAAGATAATAATAATAATAATAAAAAAGACTCCTTTCAATTACGTATATATATCCAATGACTGAAACCACATTATTAAAAAAAAAAAACATGGGTCTCTACAGTAGACAAGGTTCACTCGTCATGGATCCTCTTGTAAAAGTCTACGATATCAGAATGGCAATACGCACACTCCCACCCATCCCATTCCCTAGTGGTCCCATGTTTTTAAAGATGCACCCAACCCTCACCACCACCTGTCTTGTCGCCTCACAAACAGGTCAATTCCAAATGTGCGATGTCTCCAACCTCTCGATTGGTAATTTTGCCCCACCTTCCCAGTTCTATCAGATCCAAACATCGAGCTATATCACCGCTATGGATATCTCCAGTTCCGCACAGTCGCTTGTGTTTGGTGATGGAGCCAGTTTTGTTTACCAGTACGCAGACCGCGAGGATTTTGGAGTCAACCCCTATTCATTACCACTCTCGACGGCTGACATTGTGGCACCAGCAGCGACGCCACAGATCATCAAGGAGGATACACCGCTTTCGACCATCGGCATGCCGTACTATACAGACCCACTCTTGTCGGTCTGGCCCAACAATAAGATCTTTGAGGTGGGTGCACAGCCCCTACCCATCGATGAGGAGATCATGAAGAACATAAAGACCATCGATTTTGTTGGGTATGCACCCAACCCGGGCAATATGCATCGAAATCAGGTACCACGAAAGAAAAAACTGGCACAAAAGAAGAATGTGCCCAAATTCAGATCCGAACAGGAGCGCGAGTTGCTCTTATCCAATAGTGTGATTATCGGTGACGAACCTCCCGCACGACGCTCATCATCGGTGGGCGATCTGCGCACAAAGGACCCCTCCGTGATGATCATGCCACGTTACTACCAGCATGTCGAGATCCAGTATAGTAAATTTGGTGTGGATGATTTTGATTTTGGATACTACAATGCAACATCCTTTGGTGGGCTGGAGACGCATATCCGAAACTCGTATTGTAATTCGTTCTTACAGGTGCTTTATTTTATCCTGCCACTTCGCAAGATTGCAAAGTCACATATAAAGACCACTTGTGCAAAGGAGAATTGTCTGCTGTGTGAACTGGGCTTTTTGTTTCACATGCTGGAGGATTCAAAGGGTCAGAATTGTCAAGCAACCAACTTTTTACGGGCGTTTAGTACAATTCCACAAGGTAAATATATATATATATATGAGAGAGAATAGGAAAATTCATCTATAAGTATATATGTAGCTGCTGCTTTAGGGTTATTTGAACCGGATACGCCTAATCGTAGTCTATCCTATTCTGCATTGATGCAAAACTTTACACGATTTATTATGGAACAGATACATCAAGAGGCAAATACACCTGGAGCAAACCCATTGATTTTAAAGACCTTGGATCAGAATCCAACGGATAAGGCATTGGCAGAGACCCCATTGGATATACCCTCTTCGATGCAACAACTCTTTGGTCTTCAAACGCAGAGCCAGAGTAAATGTGGTAGTTGCCAGGAAGAAGTGTCACGAATCACATATCCATTTGTAGTTGATTTACTTTACCCCAAAAAGGTAAAAAAAAGAGAAAAAGAAAATGTATAGCCATGTCTAAATATAAAATATACAATAGAACGATAGAAAGTCAAGAAAACGATCATTTACAAGTATACTAAAAGCCAGTATGTATCGAGAGAACCAGACAAAGGCATGGTGCAATCACTGCAACCAATACCAACCCACCACCACCAAAAAGATCATTTGTGGATTACCCGGTGTCATGCTCATCAATTCGGGCGCATCCAATAGCGAAGAGGCGCTGATATGGAGACAAAATGGACCCAACAGTCCCAAATCCTCCAGCCAGACACAGCAACAGATGGACGACGACTCGATTGCCGCCCTCATCACATCCTCCTCGTGGTTGCCTGAACGTTTTGGTATTCATATCAATGGCTCCGAGTTGATCATCAAGGCGTTACCGACGGGTAAGGAGGTACCACCAGAGTTTACGGGTTCTCCAGAGACCTGTGCGATTTATGAATTGTCGTCTACCATCTTGCAAGTCAAGGCGGATGAGGAATTACCTCATCTGGTATCTCAAATTAAAAGTAGGCAAAAAAAAAAAAAAAAAATCCAAGATAAATATTATATTTATTTATTTTATCATATAGTTCCTGAATCAGATCTGGAAGCAGATGCAAAAACACCCTGGTATCTTTTCAACGACTTTTTAGTACACAAGATCCGACCCGAAGAAGTATTTTCATTCAAGGGTAGCTGGAAGACGCCCTCCGTACTTCAGTATACACGCGTCGATCTCGACAGTCTACTGGATCTAGAGGCGCTTCCTTCCGAGGTAGATCATTCGCTGCTCTTCCAGGATATGTCGATTGCCGATGTCACTAACACCACACCACGCTACGAGGTACTCTCACCCGACGAGATGCCTCACCCAGGCACGCTGGTCGCCATCGATGCCGAGTTTGTGGCGCTGCAGCAGGAGGAGACGGAGATCCGAAGTGACGGCACAAAGTCGCTGATTCGACCCAGTACGCTGACACTGGCGCGTGTGAGTGTCCTGCGTGGGGACGGGCCCAAAGAGGGCGTCCCCTTTATAGATGACTATATTGCGACGAGTGAGCCGATCGTGGATTATCTAACAGAGTTTAGTGGCATCAAGGCTGGAGATCTTGATCCTGCGCAATCGCCCTACACGCTCTTACCGTTAAAGATGGTGTATAAAAAGTTGCGTCTTTTGGTAGATTTGGGATGTATTTTTATTGGACATGGTCTTAACAAAGATTTTAGAATCATCAGTAAGAGAAGGGGAGGGGGAGTTGGTATTGTATATATATATATATTGATCTTTTTTTTTTTTTTTTGTATTTGATAGATTTAATTATTCCACCTGAGCAAATTGTGGATACCGTAGACATTTATCATATTCGAAATCGACAGCGTAAAATCTCACTCCGTTTCCTGGCATGGCATCTTTTGCATCAGGATATTCAATCAGAGACACATGATAGTATTGAGGATGCCAAAACGGCACTTTTATTGTACAAGAAGTATTTGGATTATAAACAGAATGGTACCTTTGGTCAGGTATTAGAAGAGGTGTATAAGGCGGGTCATAAATCGAATTGGTTAAAGGGGCCCAAGGAGCCACTATCTCGTGTCTCGAGTACGCCTCAAATGGAAAAGTTGACTCATGGTCCTTTGTTTACTACAGGATGGTCTGTACAATAATAATAATAACAAATAATATTCAAAGAAAAAAAAAATAAAAAAGAATTTATATATATATATATACAATACCAACTCCCCCTCCCCTTCTCTTAC
>MU622345.1:77674-100532 GCA_025399235.1 Backusella circina FSU 941 | reverse complement strand
ACTGCAAATGGGTATTTAGAGTGGATGAGAGATAGATCGAAATGCTACTTTTTGATGTCGTTTTCGATGTCATATCCCCTCACTAGCCATAGTCTGATGTTACCATACAATGGTTGTCAAGGAATAGAGTTTATGTTCCGTTTCAAATGAGCTGATGGGTTTTATATCACCTCAGGTCTACAACTCATTTAAAAAGATATATATATATATATATATATATATATATATTAATACTCAAAAGTGAGTTTTGCCTTCTAAACATTATTATTGTATGATGAAATTTAATAAAATAGAATCGAGACTGGCAACTTTTTTTTTTTTTTTTTTGTCCATCTTTTTTCTGTATGTTTACACGCCCAAGCATCATAAGATAATTCATTATAATAAAAAGGATAAAGTCGATTAGCAACATTTTAAGATATGGAAAGGTCATTGTTTTTGTTATTTCTTTAAATTGGAGTGCACACCATGCCGGCTTTGACTTTTTCCAACCTTTTCATTTGTTTACCTTTTGGAAGAGGTATCTATGGATCCGTTACGTGAGCTCTTTCGTTATCGACTCCACCAATATAAAGAGGCGAGAACAACTATCTGGATCTCAGTCATGGGATTTCGATTCTTCAACTTCAACAGAGTACTCGTTGATCTTTTATGGATAAGAGCATACACTCGTGCTTATCTTCCTGATTTTGTTATTGATATAAGCATAATCTATTTCGTAAGTTCTTATTTTAACCCCTCTCTTTATAACACATTTTAATAGTAGTCGTATAGCTCGAATTATGTTTGATCAAATACAAGCTCATTTACAGAGCAGCTATACAGAGTCCCATTTGTGCTAATCCAAGAGTCCAGACAAGATGGATAAGTGAAAAAATAAAGAAGTCCCCTGGGTTTTAAGTACTGGATCCCTCCTCAAAAAGAAACCCACGTGCGGTATCGAGATTTGTGTTTAATGCACTTTATTCTCGAAAAAGCGAGAGAAAAACCACTTGAAGTCTTTATGTCTAACTATGGTTACCCCCTCTGTGTTACTACAAAAATAAAATAAAATCTATATAGTGCTGTCTACGTTAGTAAGAAGAATCTTTTTTTTTTTCTCTCTAAAAAAAAAAAGTATGACTATGACCAAGTTAAAGAGTGAAAGGGAGTTTTCATTCTTATTCATATTCAAACCATAATATTATATTAAACAGACTTTGCCCCATAAAATAATTGCTCAAATGATGTGGCACATATTCAAAGCCTTCATTCATGTTAATACAAGATAGATAATAAGCTCTACACTGTCATCTGTATATATGTGCTTATTATATAGTTCTGCATTAGTTAATGCTTTATGTAAGTATATTTGCGTTTCATGGAATGATAAAAAGCTCTAAGATGTATTAGGTTTCTTTATGATTAAATAATGATGGAAATGTTATATAATAAATTATCCAAAAATGATGTTGTGTCACTATTATATACACACACATATAAAGAGACAATGAATAATAAAAAAAGAATGAAGTTCCTAATAGTGAAAAAAGATGAACGTCAAAATAGAAATGTTTTAAATTGTAATGAATGAAAGCCCAAAGTGAAATAATCTTATTTTTTTGAATATATGCATTTTCTACCCGACAAGAACATGTTTCCCACATGCATAGCCTTTTTGGTATAAGGTGATCATCATTCAATAAAAAAAAAAAAGGAGAGTACATAATTAACTGGGTTTATTTAAACTTAACCTCAACGAGGATTTCATTATTAAGCCCCATAAATAGATGCTTCCTGTCTGAGCAACCACACACGCATTTGATGAATTGCGCTTTAGGTCACAAGGAAGCATGATAACCTTATTTATGTATTTATATAGGCTATTATATACTGCTTGTGAAATAGAAGAGATAAAGAGTTTCTTCCATTCAGTCGGAACCAGACTAAAAAGCTGCATTTAAATTTGGTCTTGAAGTTGATCGTTATCATCCAACGAAGAAGTGGTTTGGATTTGTTTTTTTTTATATTTTTACGTATTTTATAAATCGTCATTTAGCTCAAATCAATATATAAAAAAGAGCGCCAAAAGGCGTTACCAGTGCAATGAATTGCATATTATTTTATTAAATCTGTCCATCTTACTCCTTATTTCTGCTTGATAAGATAGAAACTAAACCTTTTCATAAAATAAGACTTTCAAGACTCCGATGATCAACTTGATACATAACAATGCAAAATAAACATTTTTGTTTGTTATGTAAAAGAGGTCTTGTATCAAATATACATTATTCGTGCTACAGTTACAATCTGGTGAGGCATTCCTGAAACATGAAATAATTATAACAAAAAAAAAACATGGGTATGTCATAACCAATAAGATCAATACTCGTTGTTTTATATAATATAATAATTTAAAAATACATTAGACGGCAAAAGAGAGAGAGAGAGAAAATGAAGGAAGTCATGCAGCATAGAAGTTCATGTGATGTTGAGGAGGAGTGTAAATATATGTAAAATCAAAAGGTGCCCTCCAATAATGAATTGTAGGTGGTATGAAGACCCGTTCCAATGTCCATATGTAGGTGGGAACCAAAGGGTATACAGCCTTCAAGTACTGCTTCAGACATGAGTGTGCCCCATGTATCGGCTGCATTCGCATCATTCTCCAATAGATGGTTTGTAAGGCGTCGTAGACTATCCCAAATCACAGTTAAAATAGCAGCAGGAGTAGCTGAACCAGGTATACCTGGATGGTGAAGAGGAATACTATATTTTATTATTATATGAGTATGTTGTTTATTATGATCTCCCCCTTTTCGCTCTTCCTACTCCCCTTTTTTATATATTATTATTGTTTATAACTTACCTATCCAAATCTTGCTGTCTTTTAGCCATTGGTTTTTCATTTGTAGATCTCGCATCTACTGACTTTGTACTGCTATCAGTATCCAATACACTATCCTCACCTGATAGTACATCTTGTATGTTGAATCCTCTTGTGGTTGGTAAGAAAGCAGGAGGTGTGTCATGCACGGTTGTCAATGATTTCTTAATAAAAGATGGTGGCCTAATACCTCCATATGGTAAGAGTATATTAAGTTTTTCATCACCACTATCATCCCACAATCCTTTTTTATGCAGATTTATGTCTTTCGTCTTCTCCTTTTTGATGCTAGTCTCTTCATTATCGTCGTCGTCGTCGTCATCATCATCATCTTCTTCTTGAGAAGTTTGGTCTAAAAGCAGCTGTTGTATAGTGCGTTGAAATGAAGCGTCTTCATTAGGCGATTGAGCTTCCAAAGTAAAAGTGGAATGCTGTCTAAATGTACCCGTTCCATCGTGTGAAGGCAATGTACTAAAGTCAGGCCCGTCAGCCGAAACTATTCCCTCAATATCTGATGATGATTCACTATCAGAAGGCCGATAAGAGGCGTATGATTCTGTTTCTGATTGAGTTAAAAGAGGTGATTGTACGCTTTGTACTGAAGGTGACGCTGAGTTTATAAGGTGCCAATCTGAATCAGACTGTGTGTTTAAAGGTGATTGTTGGCCTGGTAAGAGAACCAAGCTTGTGATAGAGGAATCATCAGACTGTATCGAAGCAAGATCATCAGAATAGGTTCTATTACGGCGTTGGGGTTGGCGACGTTGTTGAGCAAAAGCCTTAATTTGTAAATGCAAAAAATTAAAAAACTTGGCCATTCAGAATATTTTAAAAGGCTTCACAATCAATGCGAGATGACATGTGACTGCCATCGTATCATTTCTTTTGAAATGGTTTTTGGCGCAACCACAGGTCAGCCCCTTGTTTTTTTTTTCTCTTTCTTTTTTTGTGTTTTTTAAAAGGCTCATATTTGCAAAAAATAACAAATATTTACTAATTTCTAAAAAAAAAATGCAGAAATCAACCTATCAAGTTCCAAAAGATGGCGCAAAAATTATTATTGTAGGCGCGGGGTGTTTTGGTCTTTCTACTGCTTATGCACTCTCTCAAAGAGGCAAGTACGATATTTGGGTTTATGACCGACAATCTATTCCTGTTCCTGATGCAGCATCAACAGGTAAAAGAAAAGCAAACGGCCTTTTTTTTTTTTTTTGCTAACATGAGCATATGAAAGATATCAATAAGGCTCTGCGTATGGAATATGGATCAGCCACGCATTATATGAATCTATTTCTCGAAGCATTACCTATCTGGCATGAGTGGAATAAAGAACGAGCCAAGAATCATCTTGTTCCTGTTTACCATCAAACAGGACTGATCTCATTTGCTGAAAATGGAGCATTTACAAAATATGAGCTTGATTGCATAAGTCAAATCCGAGAAGCTGGGTACGGTCATCTTATCGAGGAGCTGGATACCCCTGAAAAGATCATTGAGAGATTCCCAAGATTTGAAAAGGCAGTGAAGAATGGTTTTGATATCGCTGTTTACAACAAGGAGGGAGGTGAGAACTATGATAACGTCATGGAAAGTTTTATAACTAAATATTACTCGCAAAAAAAAAAAAAATAGGCTGGTGCAACTCATCGGAATCCATTAAGCATCTTTATGGAAAATGCCAGAAAAATGGAGTTCACTTTGTGTTGGGTGAGACCGAGGGATCTTTTGACAGTCTTGCATTTGATACGACAGACTCTTCCATAGTGACAGGTATCACGACGAAGGATAGTATAATTCATGGTGCAGATCTCGTATTGATGGCAACAGGCGCTTGGACTGCAAGTGTCATCCCAATGTATGGTCAAGTTACTGCTACAGGACAACAACTGGTAAAGTTCAAACCACCAAAAAGTTACATCGATATTGCTGACGGAAGAGATCCTGTTTGGAGTGCCAACGTATCTGTTACTGGTTTTTATGGATTTCCAACTACTCCAGAAGGCATTTTAAAGATAGGAAGACACGCTGATGGGTAATTTTTTTAACGACTTTTTATACTATCATCTCAAGCAATATTCATGTTAAAAAAAAAACATTCTTATTTCGGATACATTAGCTATCTTAATCCGCGTAACGTCGATAATATATCTGTTCCTCGTACCACATTTACCAATAAAGAAGATACCATTCCCATTGGTGCACTCCAACACTTTCGTCAGTTTCTCAATCGATTTTTACCAGAAACTGAAGATATGGACTTGCACGAAACTCGTACTTGCTGGTATGATGTATTTACCAATGATGAGCACCGCTTTTGTACTTACGCATTTTTTTTTTTTTTTTCATATAAAAAGGTATTCGGATACTATTGATGGGGAATTTTTGATATGTCCCCATCCAGATTATAGTAATTTGATTGTTGCCACTGGTGACTCAGGTCATGGAATGAAGTAATAAAAAAAAAAAAAAAAAGGGAGCTTATTTTATTTTAATCATGCATTTTAAACTTATTTTCTGAAACATAGATTTTTACCAAATATTGGCATGAAAATTAGGGATGTTGTGGAAGGAATCGAAACAGAGTACACCAAAAAATGGATGTGGCGTCAACCAAAGGAGGAAAATGTGGATATACTTGGCAGAGAATCTTACACTCATCGTGATACACTTAATGACCCTAGCAACCCAAAGACTTGTATGGCAACTTTAGAAGAATACAAGGCTGTAAAGCGGTCTCCACCATCAATATAGGAGTGGTGTTTACCTTTTTTTTTTTTAAAAAAAAAAGAAAAAGCGCTTTATAATAAAATCAATCATGTATTTTCATGAAGAAAAACTTATTAATTTATTATTTTAAAATTACAATCAGAGATTATTGAAAACAAAAAAAAACCCCCATTTAAAGTCAAGCAGAGGCGGCATTATCAGCAAAACACTGGCTAAAGAAGTTAACAGTTAATTGGATAGCGTCATTAGCTCTTTTTCTGTTTTCTTCATTGTCGAATACACCTCTGGATGCACAAAATCCATGGAACATATCTAATAAATGAATTAGTATCTTTACTCTTTACCATATTTCCTTATTTAGAAAATAATAGAAATTTACCATCAAAACGGTGGTGTTGACACTTGGAACCGAATGGCTTCTTGTACAAGATCTCCATGTATTCAGTCTAAACAAATATGAGTATTTTGTATTATCACATGCGTGCACAGGCGTAAACACATATAAACGCCCCTCTTCTCTCTCTCACACGCAAATATAAATAAGCATAATTATTCTTTTTGATCTACTTACCATATCAGGTTCATCCTTAGTAGGGATGGCCAAGATAGGAGCATTAGCACCCTCAGCATCAGAGTTTTCGACAAAGGAGGGGTGGATCAAAGAAGCACCAATGAAGAAAGACTCGGTGTGGGTCAACTGAGAAGCAATCTAAAATAGCGCATGTTAAAGACCTATTATAGATCATACATTGCATATATGAAATACCTTAGCACCCCAACAGAAACCAACCATGGTACCAGCAACGGCACCGTCAGCCTTGAGCTGTTCTTCGACGCGCTGGACATCAGGCTTAACCTATTATATCAGGGAAAAAAAAAAAGAGGGATTAAAACGATGTATTACTATATAAAGTGTAATCACTTACAACAGGGAGGGAACCATTAGCAGTAACCCAAGCAATCAATTCTTCTCTGCTGTGAGTAGTGAAAAACTCTTCAGTGAGGGCATTACCACGGAAAAAGTCGGGAAGAACAACTCTCCATCCACAGTTCTTGGCCAAGATATCACAGAACTGCTTGGTATTGTTGCTATAGATTTACTTAGTAAAAATGCAAAGAATTGCTCCAGAAAAGAAAAGGAATACTTACTGGAAGCCGAAAATATCGTAAAACACGAGAACAACATTCTTGGAATCCTGTAGAAAACCTGTCAATAAATCTACACAAATGCACACGTATCCTAAATATAAATCATTACCTTTGGGCCAGTAGAGTAAACAGGGAGATCACCAAAGTTTTCGATAGTGCCAACAGGACTATAGTTGCTAGCGACAGGAGGAATAGAACAACAGGCTTTGGAATAAGACATGGTGGGAAAGAGTTTGATAAGTTTATTTTTTCGTTGTGGTACTCGTATTTATAGCATTTAAATTGCCGCGCAAAAACATTCCCCCATAAAAATTTTCTTGGAAAAAGGCCAGCATGATCTCTAAATTGTAGTCTTATAACTTAAAACAGTTTTTATATTGCTATTTTAATGAAAAATTGTATATAAGTCACACATTGGAGTCCATTTAAATCGTTTTTGTTATACAAAAAGACACTCTATTTTTGCCTTCTTTTCTCATAAAGAGTTTTTAATACATCATCACCTTGGTATTAAAAAAAAAAGTCTCTAAAATAAGCTTTTTGTTGCGGAAGGTTAATATGATGTACATATGATTGGATACTTTTCAAATTAAATTGAACTTAATCGGGTTTTCATTCTCGCGCTTTTTTTTTTGACAAACGCTCCCTGAGTTGGATTCAAATAAGTTTTGACATGAATTGTCTTGGCCAATAGGCAAGATATATTCGCACACTTATCTTTTATTCAGTCAAGTATTTGACAGAACGGTTATATGTATAAGTTGTTAAGAAAAGTCTTACATGTAAAGACCTTATTTTCCTTATTCGTTTTATCTGCCAAAACTCAGGAAAATAGTAAAAATCAAGTGTTCCAGCCCTTTATTACACTGAATTATTACTTTTTAGTATTATTAATTTAGAATATTCTTATAAGAATAGGTGCATAGAATGCTATGAGAATAGAGTTCTTTTGATTTTGAAATGCATTTTTTTTTTTTGTAAATAATCTATACATTTTGAATCATAAAACGCTATGTTTCGAATGCACTGTGGACCAATACACTCAGATTTCTATTTCATATGATCCATAGGTCTTCTATAAGGAATGATAGCGAAAATTCCTTTTAAAAAAAAAACATAAACATAAGCACCAAATCTCTTTTAGGAGCCAATACTTTTAATTTAGAAGTTATCTCCATCACTTGTCAAAAGTGACTGTTCCATATTAAATAACCTTAAAATCCATTCATCTACAGCGATAAAGGGCTCTCAGTATCTACTTGCATGTAGAACCTGTACTAAAGACTTCATATTCCAATATCTTCACGATTTCGAAAATAAAGAGTTTTTATATATATATGGCTTACTGTTCTTCTTCTAAAGGCGTGGTTACTAGCATTATTCAGAAAAGCAGTATGAATAACTTCCAAGTTTAATAATCATAAAGGTATATGCTAGTTTCTATGAAGCGATTGGTCTATTTTTCCTTTGCCAAACATCAAACTTACATAGAAATAGAAATAATATTCATTATTCGATTTGGATTAGCATATACTGCATCATGTGCTGCTACCATTAGCATACAGTCATTTCAGAAAGTAAAGTCGTGCTCATGTGTCATGAACTTCATTTATTTTTACTTGTCGCTTAGTTAATTGCCCAATAAAATTTCTTGGCATGAATTGTTATTATAAAAAAAGGGACGATTTTCTGTGTCCATTTTACTTCTTCCTATTTACAATTTATTTTACAGACATTCAGAATGGATATGCAATTTTTTTATGAAGATGGACAAGGTCATGTTGTTGATGAAAATGGAGTTGAGCCCATGGATCTTGTTGTTGACGAGGAGTTATTCGCTATCGAAACAATAAGTTCTCGTACTCAATTCCTAGCGAATAAACCTCCTGAGAGATCTCATAATCCTGTAATGCGTGCCGTTGCGGATGAGAGGAGCAGTGAGGATGTTTATATGGAGCAATGCAATAAGCGCTGCTATACAGTTTATTCTGATGACGATAAATCTCGATTTTTTCATTTATTTTTCAGCAAATGCTTGAATGCTTCTGCAGCTGCGAGACAATTGGGTATTCATGTCCGAGCAGCACAGAGATGGGTTAAACGTTATTACAAAGACCCTGAAAGCATCTTCGAAAAGAAGAGAAAGTCAGGTCGGCGTCGTATTCTTGGAGAAGATCATAAGCAGTTTCTTTTAAATTACAGCGATGAGAATCCTTCTGCTGTTGTAATTGAAGTGGCAGAAAGTTTAACACAAAATTTTGCGGGTCTTAATGCTTCTCGTAGCACTATTTATAACTTTATGACAACTGAGTGCAATCTATCTATTAAGCAAGCAAAATTCCAGCCTGTAGAAAGAAGCAGCGAAGAAAAGATTCAACAAAGGTACCATTGGGTACAAAAGTGGCAGCAAACTGACTTGGATTTCACGACAAATTGCGTCTTTCTTGATGAGTCAGCCTTTCATATCAATTTGAAACGAGGTATGGCCTGGTCAAAGAAGGGAACTCCCGCCGTAGTTACAGTGCCTAAAACTAAAGCGAACGCAACCCATTACTTGCAACAATACTAATTAGCTATTGACTCTCTGATAGTCTGGATTTGATCCAATTGACCACTGCCATGTATGACTACCTTGCCCGCTTAACTTCCAATCCAAATACCACTTTTTTCTCATTCCATATTAATCAAACCGTACAATTCAGCGAACGCCTGTGGATGGACTCTATGGCTTACTCTTGTGAAGCATATAAACAGACAAAAAAAGCACTCGAAATGATTCTTACTGCCAATCTCCTCGAAAGCTATTGGAGGCAAAAAGTTTGGAGCGCTCAGCTGCGTGTTTGACGACCATCTATATTGTGAACACTCTATTTACCCCAAAAAGCAACGCGATTAACTTCAAATGGTATGACACATTTTTTATCGCTTTATCATATTAATAAATCTAAATGATGCTGTTTAACGAAGGATGAAAATCACGCATACCTCGACCGACAACACCAAGTGGGACTGCTTGGGCCTTCCTGTTCATAATTCTTCTGTAACATCACTTGTGGGTGAGTTCGCGGGCGGCATTCGCTCGGGCACTATTGCCAAAAAAAACTAGTGACCAAGAAAAAATGTTCAGTAATTCGCGCTTGGTTGTCGATCAAAACCAAGCATATACACAACGACATTACAAGGCAAAGGTATACAGCCTTCTATACTTTGGTAAGCAAATATTTCGTTTATTAGCATGTTAAATGTTCATTGAGACATTATGCTAATCGGTATTGGTATCTATTGTATAGATATGGAGCTCAGCATGGACATTTTAATGGAATACCATGAAAGGTATATCAAAAAGAATTTAATGACTGCAAGTTTTTTTCTTATGTTTTATTTTTCTACTGTTACTAATATAAATTTGTTCATTATGTGACAGATCAAGCTGCCGAAGACTGAAACTGAATTAAAGAAGTTTGCTTCTGAACTACCAAAATTGTTGCAATGGCGTGATACTGTCGTTGCCAACACGCAATCATTTAAAAGCGAGTAGTTGTGTTTTTATGTATGCATATGCTATTTTCTTTATTTTTATTTTTTACTCAACTCTCTTTCTTTTCTTCTTTTTCCCTTTTTTCCCTTTTTCGAACAAAATTGCTATTACTGTCCTTATTAATGTATATGCCATCAAGCTCACTAGATAGCATTATTCCCGTCCAATATCCTACACAAAAATATTCAATATCTTTAACGAGGTTCAAGGACTGTAGAGCCGTAGCTATAATCATGTATATTCTTCCCCAAATTGATATCACTTTTTATTTTAAAGATGCCTCTTACACAAAAATAAAGTCTAAAATCATTATCCAAAAACTGTTTGCTTTTAAATAATATGAAGTATTACTTCAAACCACTAAGTTTTTTTCACTGGCCTCTGAATATAATTCACACCGACATTTTGGTCCTTTTTTAACCACATTTTATTTCTGAGTCAACGACATTTTAGTTCAAAATCAGCGACAAATTATACCCGAAAAAGTGTATTTAGTAACTAATATAGAAATCAGTGTAAGGTCGTAACACTGATAGCGCACATCATGTTATTTACGAGATATGAAGATAAATCAATGTTTTGCCTATGACAAGTCTTTTTTAAACTGTGCAGATTAAAATGTAAAACTCACGCAGTTCATATTGATATAAAAGATATTATAAAAAGTGTTTAAATAGGTGTGTGCTTTAATTATTCCATTTGAGTAAAACAGGACATCATCTTAAGCTAAATATTTAAATATCTAAAAACTCAATTGGTATTTCGATGCACATAGAAAATATAATGTTTTCTTGATTGATTTTTGTATTATTTACCTGAATAATTTTACCAAAAATCCCATTGCTTTGTACACTCCTGTTAAATGGCTCGTTATAAAGCACACTTTGTCCTTTGTTAAAGCCATCATGTCTTATTGCTATCGAGTAATATACAAACAAGAAGGGTTCTGTGGACATGAAATGGTGAATATACTGACTACATGTGCGTCTTGACAAATATCATCATCATCATCATCTGTCTTCCTTTGATTTGTCATGAAGACCTATTTAAATTCCGCCAAAGTAGCATGTCTCTTAAATACGATTTTCTATATAAATGCTGGATAAAATAAAATCAAAGACGTGAATAGATACTCTTATTATCTAAACACTGAAACATGAAATAAAAATTGACTGCGATACTTTTATGGAATGAATGATTTATTATTAAAGCAGAGAGACAAACGTACATTTTCGTCAGCAAAGATGACAAATCAAACCCAATGGCGAATCATCTTCAAGTTTGAAAAAATTCATCATTTTTTAACTTTATTTTAAAAAGGGACAGGGCCTCCTCTTTTCTTCTTTTTGTTATTTTTCTTATTTTCCATTTGTTATAGAAATGTTATCTGTTAAGCCCATTTACGACTATCTCGTTATTGGTGGTGGTTCTGGTGGACTTGCTTCTGCTAGAAGAGCAAGTGGTATCCACGGTGCTAAAGTAGCCCTTATTGAGGCTCAACACCGTTTGGGTGGCACCTGTGTTAACGTTGGTTGTGTACCAAAGAAGGTTATGTGGAATGCAGGTAAGCTACTTCTTTCAAATACATGCGTTTTTTTTTCCCCAGAAAATATTGACTTGTTGCTTTGTATTTAGCTTCTGTTGCCGAGGCACTTCGCGATGCTAAGCAATACGGCTTTGGAGATCATGAACCCGTCAAATTCAACTGGGAGTTAATGAAGGAGAAGCGTGACGCTTATGTAAAGCGTCTTAATGGTATTTACGAAAGAAATCTTGGCAACGATAAGGTAGATCACATCCAAGGTTTCGCCAGCTTTGTCAACGCCAACACTGTTCGTGTCCAAAAGTCAGAATCCGAATCAATCGAGATTCAAGCAAAGAACATTTTGATTGCTACAGGTAAAAAGAAAGAGAGCTTTTAGATCATGCAAAGAAAGTGTTTATCTAAAGATATATATTTATAGGTGGTCATCCCATCATCCCTAATATCCCCGGTGCCCACCACGGTATTGATTCCGATGGCTTTTTTGATCTTGAACATCAACCTAAGCGTGTAGCTGTCATCGGTACTGGTTATATTGGTATTGAATTAGCAGGTATTTTCAATACTTTGGGTACAAAAACTACTGTGTTCTCTCGTACAAAGCAAATCCTTCGTACATTTGACAGTATTATCAAAGATAACCTCTTGAAGGAAATGCAATCTGTTGGTGTTGAATTTGCTTTCGACTCAAAGGTCAAGGCTTTGGTACGTGATGGAGAGACCGGCCCCATTACTGTTGAGTATGAAGCTGATGGAAAACCTAGCTCTTTGGAAGTGGATACTGTCCTCTGGGCTGTGGGTCGTGCTCCTAATATCAAGAAGTTGAACCTGGAGTCTGCTGATGTCAAGTTGAATGAAAAGGGTTATATTGTTGCTGATCCTTATCAGGCTACTACTACTGAAGGTGTTTTCGCTTTGGGTGATGCTTGTGGTATTGCTGAATTAACCCCTGGTAAGTTAATTATATGTATGAGTTTTATAATGCTGATTGTGATATTGATGTTGTGTCTTTTATAACATATAGTTGCTATTGCTGCTGGTCGTAAATTATCTGATCGCCTCTTTGGTGGTGAGCAGTTCAAGGAGTCTAAACTTGATTATGAAAATATTCCTACCGTTGTATTCTCTCACCCCACTGCTGGTACCGTTGGTTTGACTGAAGAACAAGCTCGTAAGAGATTCGGCGATGAAAATGTAAAGACTTATACCTCCAAGTTCACCAACATGTACTTCTCCATGTTGGAACATAAGGAACCTACTGCTTATAAACTTGTCTGCGCTGGTGCTGACGAGAAGGTCGTTGGTGTACACATTTTGGGTAGAGGTAGTGATGAGATCCTTCAAGGTTTCGGTGTTGCCGTTAGAATGGGTGCAACAAAAGCAAACTTTGATGCCTGTGTAGCCATTCACCCCACCGCTGGTGAAGAATTGGTAATATGTAACTTAGTTTAAACATACTTCTTTTTACTAATTCTTTTTTTTATTTTAGGTTACTATGCGATAAATAGATTTTTATTTGTTACTATTATTAATTAATTATGATTGAAAAGAGTTAGGACTGTCATCAATAAACATGTATTTGTTCATTTTTTTGGGACTAAAATATCTGAATTTGGGTTGGTTTTTTGTTTTATGGGACTGTACAGAAGACGTTGAGAATGACATGACAGAATTAGTATTAATATTTGATGATGAATAAGTAGTGAATGTGGAGACGGAGGTTGATTTTTGGGTATTTGCCTTTGTTTTAGCCTCAGCATTTGATTTCAGATTGGCTAGAAAATAATCAGGCGATTTGGCAGTATTTGCGGAGGCGTGAAGGATTTGTGAATGATTCATCTGAGACCTAGGGTTTTCATACAGTTGATGGCGGCGAATTTCAACTTCAAGCCAGTCAGCAACTTGAATCCAGTTTCTACTCAAGACTTTAAAATCAAGTGTGTTTTTTAGTATCGTCAGGGCCTTCTCTAATCCATTTTCGAATTCATTTAACTGTATATTATTTAGGATGATGTCTCTGTCTTGTGGAGATGCACATGTACGATAAATATCCATTGATAGGGATATCACTTCACTGGCACGCCATAATTCATCACGATCAGAGAGACATTGGCTGGGGCAAACAGAATTTCCAGTGTTTAGTGTTCGTAACTGCGTAAGTGCTGTTTTCAGGCTGATATTGAGTGATTGGAGTGATGATTGACTAGGACGAGGATCATTCACGTCCGGTATAAACAATTTGTGGAGCATGATTCGAGTAGCGTTGTATTCAATATTAACAAGAATACATGCGTAAAAGAGATCTTGATGACCATATTCAAATCCACTATCAAACTGCAAGTAGTTTGGTAGTGCTGAATAATAATTTAAAAGACGTTCATCATATTCGCCAAGTTGCTCAACAGTCATAACTTTTTCCTGATTATAAACGGTTGATATAATATTAGATTGAATCACCCATAAACGTAAGCATTGTATATATCCAATGATGGCCATTTCCACATTATCGATATCTTGCTCCATTATTCGAGGATAGTCGATATGAGAACCTGGAATCCTTGGTTGAGGTGTAGTTTTTTGCGCACCAGTTGAATATTGATAAAAATCATGTGCCCATGCAAACCACCAAAGTCGTGTATCCATTTCTTTTTCGTAAGAGTCGTCGTCTTCATCTATTGTGCGTGGGTAAATTTCTAGCTCATGTAGTATACGTACGGCCATAGATGCATAATGGTGACGGCGACTGGGTTCAGCACGCATAGTCATAAACAAGAGAGATACAACAGTATAGCGGTCGGGATAATCGAAAGATTGTGACAAGTGCTCCCTAGCTTGATCAAAGAAATATTCTTCCTGCTGCTGTATTTTATTTTGATCTTTCAAAAAATGCTCAAAAATAGGACTTGGGTGATGGGATACCATATGCCGAAATACAAACATACAAATTGCATTCACGATCAAAGTGTTCTCGGGATTAGGATGATAATTATACCACTGCATGAATTCATCTTTTGAAAGAATGGGTATGTATCGCATCCAGCAGCTAAAATAGATTTTGATACATGCATCTACAATTTGATTTAAAGATGAAATCTCCTTTTTGGGAATTAGCTGAGTAAGCCGACCTAATCTTCCAACAGATGAAAAGTAGTTGACAGGCTTAGAGCGGTGAAATTTATTTCGGCAGAGCATAATTCCACTGGTCGAGCTAGTAACTGATGAATCATCCATTGTTGAGACTGAAATTGGTGACTGAGGTGAGCCATGTGGAGACACATGTGAACCTGTGGTACATAGTTTACTAAAGGCATCTATGAGTGAGTGTAGATCGGAAGCATTGGCAACATTCGCTTCCATATTGATTCCCTTGTCAGTAAAAGATAAATTAAATTTTGACCAAATATCTAGTTCTGATATTGAAGGAAGAAAGGGTGAGGATTGATCCCAAAAACCTGAAGTATCTTTCTTGGACTGTCCATATTCATAATGAAAGGATTGATTAATAGGCTCCTGTTGTCGCTCTGGTTCCTCATCGAGAAAGTTGGGACGAAGGCGTTTTTGTGATCGATCACCAATTGTATCAAATGGCATTATTTAATAAAACAATTAAATGAAAAGAAGGGAGTGTAAATAATGCGATAAAAGTGTATACTAATAAGAAAAAATTGAGAGAAAAAGAAAAAGGTGATCAACAATGAATAATGAAGAATGAATAATGAAGAATAAAATAAAATAAAATAAATTACAACCATAAAAAATACCATTTGTATTGTGGGACAAATCAATATTACAGGTCCGGGACCAATAATGAATTAAGACTTAAGCTCTTCAGACTCTTATCTGTTTTTTTTTGATACAAGAGTACCGCGGCAATAAATTCAGAGCCAATGCTTTTTAGGTATTGTTACCAATAACATAAATCATTCTGGATTAATATGCTTATTTAATAATTAGGGATTATCTAACTTGAGTGTGTTTTACTTCAGAAAGAAAGTAATAAAATATCTCCATCTAGAAAGTAATAGATTAAAAAAAAATAAAAATAAAAATAAAAATAGAGGTGATTTGTAGATAAAAGCTTTATGTTATCTCCTTTGTACTTCAATGTAAATTTAATACTGCTTTCACTAATCACCAATTATGAAAATCATTTCATTTTCTCTCATCATTACATTGAAATCATTTGCTCCCACGAAAAAAGAGAAGGGAGAAGGCAGTAGATGAAATGATTTATGACTCTTCATATGTACTCACGGTAAATCCTGCCCCGCACGTTCTTGTGTAACATGAGTTTTTAAAATCATAGGACGACCTGGTTTTGATTGTCCCTTTTACTCCAAACATGGTTGATCGAGTTTTATCTTTATTCATTATCAAGAAGAAAAAAGAGACCGTTTCATTCATACTAGTTAATTATAAATAAATAACCATTAGTAACTGCTTTTTCAGCATTTACTTCTTTTGTGCATTGTATTCTTTATATATGCCACTTTGCAATCCATTTAAAAATATGACTCATGGTTTTAAAAAAAAAAATAGAATTTTATCTCCTTCGAGTATTGAATATTTGATAGCAGTAGTATAAAGATGACTGTTGAAAATCACATGTATAAATGTAGAGGTTCAAAATAGCAGTTTCCTTTAAATTTATAGAAGTACCTTTTTAGAAATAAATGATTTGAAGGTAGTATATATCTCATAGGATAAATATCCTTCACTTACCATTTAATCTATTTAATATGGCGTGTATTTCATAGTAACCACGGATTTAATAGTGTTTTGAATTAAAATCAAGAAAAAGAAAATCTAAAAACAAACAAAAGAACAACTTTTACCATACAAATAAATAAAAAAAAAGGAGTAATTTAACGACATGCAGATCTTCCTTAGTCAATTTATAATAACTGTTTGATCAATGCTCTCATAGAAAATCCAGGGTAATCGATAAAACAAGGTTCATTATTATAATATGTTTGCCTTGTTTAAAGTAAAATTTTATTTTAAGTATTTGTATAATGAAAAACAGCTGTAAAAATAGAACGTACAAATGTGATATATCAGGCATAATACCTTAGCTCTTCTAAAAGCCTAAATTATTTCCTTCTTGCTCAGTAATGTTATTATTGTATTCTATACTATCAAAAATTTCGAAATAGTTGCCATTGTTAGAATCATTAAAACCATCAGTGTGTTGATATTGCTCCATATTTTCTAAGCTAGACCATAACATTTCGTCGATCAATTGGCTCTGCTCAAGGCTTTCAGGAAAAAGATCTGTTACAATATTACATAGTAGGTTCCATTCGCTAGAATCTGGTAGTCCTTCGGTGGAGCAGCAATTCTCGTTGCATCTTAAAGTAGGATCTGGAAGTGGCACATCAATATCGTAATCACCTGAAGTTGACAGGAATGTATCTTCTATAACTTCATTTATATCAGGGATAAGCATCAAGCCATCTGTAATGCCATTTTGAGAGAGATCATTTAAGAATAAGCTATAGTTCATTGAAGAGTTTTCATCACGTGCTTGGAGCTCTTGAAATAAAGTTTCGCTGGAGCTCAGTGCTTCTCGTTTAGGGTTATATTCAAAATCCGGGTAAATTTCTTTGTGGACTCGTCTACATTCTGTTGCTAATACCTCATATCTTTCTTTGATTTCACTACTTGCATTATTCCACATTGCACCAAGAAATTTTGATACTTGACTGTTGTCGAACTCTGGAAATATCCGTTTAACTCGTGTTCTTAATGCATTTCGATAAATTATAAATGCATTAGTTGGTCTTTTGGGCACACTTCTGCTACTGGGTAGAGATAAATTTTTGATTTTGGAAGGTCCATCTTCAACTTTTTCTAGTGCTGCTTCAGTTGCTTGGAATATGTCTTTACGGAAAGCGCATAAACCATTTTCTAACAGAATTATATCCTTCTTTTCTTCAATCATATTGAGCAATTGTTTGGAATCCATCAGTATTTTGCTTGGATGTATAAGGATTTGTGTAGTTCCTTCGGTGTATAGAAAAGAAAGCCTGTGAATACGTATTGGCAGCGGACTTTGTTTAGAAACCCTAGGTTTTAATATTCTTTGAGAGGTATGTCTTATGTTTGTCATTTAAAAAAGTAATATTTATACAAAAAAAAAAGATAATGAGCAGGGTTTATTCCACTTGAATACTTATAAAATGTTATGAAGTAGGTCATATGACTGCCTCCTTAATATTCATTATTCTTTTTAGCTCAGAAAAACGACCCCTGAAACTAGAGTGGATATAATACCCCATACTTAAAGCTTTAAACGGTAAGCATTACTTCCATAGCATATATAAACTAATAAACTAATTGTTTCTCATTGCTATTGCAAAAGTCAGATTAAATAACCAATTTAACGAGATTGAAAAAAGAAGTATCCAAACATTTTAACACTATGTCTTAATTAACATAATGCGGAGCTAAATTTTGCATAAATGTATGAAGGTGAGTATATAGAATTAGAAGTAGATTAGAAAGCCTAATGATATAAAAAATATAAAGAATAGTTATCAAGAAACCAAGGGAATAATAAAATATATTATACATTGGTTTGTTATAACAATTAAGTAGAGAAGGGTAACAAATAATCCACCCTTCTAGAAAAAAAATAATGAATCTTACTTAAATTATAGTGAAATAAAATTGTAATACAATACATTCCCTTTTTTTTAATATTGACAACGACATCCCCAGTACCATATTACTATAAAAACGTCCAACCTCTTTTAATTTTGTTGCCAAGTCCAAACATCAAAGAGAAAATGTATTGATATAAGCGGGGAATAAAAGGACTTTGTTAGGTCTTTTAAACCACTTGGTTAGTCTATTATGTTTGAATTCTCTAAATGAGATAATGTAGCTTAAAGGACTCCATGAGCCAAAGAAACATGCTTCATTCCAAAAAGACCAGCAAGATTTTTGTTTTTGTTTTCTTTCTATTTTATAATATACATTGTATGATCTCGATGCTATTATTCAAGGATACTAACACACAAAGGCTCCTTCAACGATTCCTTAACAATAAGGACCAGATGCTACATACACTTTCTATTACATTTTACCTTTATAATGAGAATAAAAACACCATTTTGATCCTAATGTTTATCAATGGGTCAAAAGCATAACCTATACCTTATGATATCAAGGACATCTCAAATGAGCATCTCAAAAAATAAAATTATCTCAACCTACCACTTGCAACAATTCCAACACTCACATCAATTCCAACATGGAAAATCAATGAGCCCAAAATAACTGGTGTTTTGACAACCAAATTATAAATTCCAAACGTCTTTTTTAGCTCCTTATACCTTCAATATGATAAACAATCCTAGTGCCATTTTCCATCCACATGAAATTATCAAAGGATGTTGGAGGATATCAAGTAACCCTGTCTTTTATAAATAAATCTTAAATTTTTGAAACAAAAGCATTGGAAAAACAGTTACTAAAAGTAACACAAAATGCCAAGGAAAAAATGCTTTGAAACAGCCCGATGATACGTCATACAAATGCAAATATATCCTCTTTTTTTCTCGGTGGACTTTTTTCAACTAATCTTCTTATCGTCATTGGAAATGGGACCAAGAAAACCAGAAGTCGAATACATATATTTGAAAAAGTTAGAGCAACAAAAACAAAGAGGGCCCGACGAATATACAAAACCGGTTTACGAAGGTTTAAAGAGACTTGGAAACTCATCGCTGAAGAATGGGCCATTCAGTGTTACTTTTGAAAAACAAGCACCTCATATTGCACCAAGTGGAGATCCTCGTGATTTTTTAAGCTATGCACCGTAAGTGGGCTAATATCCGTATTAATTTAATAAAGCGTTAATTTTTTTTATTATTATTAATCAAGTTATTGGTGGCCTGTACGTTTGTTTTGATATGTTTTTTTTAGAGAGCGAATTAAACCTGTTTATATATCTAATTGTTTCAACTATTATTGTTAATAGGAAAACCCAAATGATGCTGGTAATGTAGTAAAATATATCAGGAAAGATGGGAAACGAAATCCAGGTAAGTTTAGAAATTATTCAGGTGAAATGACGCCAGTATTTAATGTATACCAAAAGATACCGGAGCTGTCAAAGATCAGGCTCAATTAGAATCTTTAGCCGAAAACATGACATATTTATGTCTTGCATATTTTTTCTTTGAAGATCAGAAATATGCAACACACGCGATTTCACTTTTAAATACTTTCTTCATTAGCGAGAAGACATGTATGAATCCAAATATGAATTATGCTCAGTTTGTACGTGGATGTCAAAATAAATCAAAAATGGGCAGAGGAGAAGGTGTAATTAGCTCTAGATCGTATGTCCCTCGTTACTTTGTTATATATTTATCCTTTTTTATTTTCCTAATCATGACCTTATAGACTGTGCCGAATAGTAAACCTGTTACCACTCCTAAATACATCCCATGACTTTGATTCATCAAGGGATCAATTGCGTATCTGGTTTGAAAGATATCTTGAGTGGCTTCTCAGAAGTCCTGTTGCACTAGAAGCATCCACTTCCCGTAAT
Source organism: Backusella circina FSU 941 (assembly GCA_025399235.1). Taxonomy (NCBI): domain Eukaryota; kingdom Fungi; phylum Mucoromycota; class Mucoromycetes; order Mucorales; family Backusellaceae; genus Backusella; species Backusella circina. Next base: position 80,146 of record MU622345.1, on the reverse strand, counting down.
AATATTCAAACATGGTATACAGTACAAGTGGTTTCGATAGAGCATTATTTATATCCAACATTGCCATCTGCGTTAAACAGAGTGGTTGCCTTTTTTGACACAGTGTTTCCAAACCAAGTGGATCAGAAAACTGGTAACCAACCTCTGGAGTCAAAGAGAACGAAACCCTTTCACTACCTTGCGTTTAACATGCAGGCAGTTACTTTTCTGGCCAGTATTGCTGGATCTTTAGGAGTAAATATTTGTGCAAAACATAACCTAGTTCACTTAGCAACACGTTATATTTCCACATTCGCAGCTCCACAACCCAAAGAAGATATTACTCAAGGATTGCGCTGTGTACAAATAGTAGCTAGAGAGATAGATGATAAAGATGGATGTTGCAATAACTTCATTAAGTGTGCTTTATCTTGCTCATTCTCTGAAAAAATAAGTGGTCCAAAAAACGCACTATGTGCTCTTTGGTCATAACCAATCTATTATGGATTCAGATTTAATTTAATCAAAAATAAATAAACTACAAATGGTAAATTTTATTCTATTTTCTAACTTTTTTATTTATACAGAAACCAAAACACTATTTGTTCCCAGATAGTGGCAAATAAATAAAATTCCACTTTCTCTTTTTTTTTTAAAAGAAACGACATGCTCATTATTCATGAAATCTAAGAGCTTGTAGATAATTATATCATCTTTGTTAGCTGGTCAGACTGCATCGTATGGATTTTCTAATAGTTATTTTAATTAAAAACATTTACATTAAAAAGCTAAAAATGGACTTATTTTAGAATCCCAACTGCTGGAATAAATGACAAAGATATGCTGCAGCCTCTTAACTGTCAGGTTTTAGCTATTTCACCAGTTAATGTATACGATTCTAATCTTCCAGTTAAGAATGACGTAGTTCTCCTTGAGTATTGCCTGAATAATGTCGCAGAGGACAGATGTGCTACCGTCTTCTGCTTTATTCGTTTTTACTTTCTAAATAAATTACAAATAGACAATGAACTCATCAACCACCTTACTGGCGTATTGAATACAGCCCCTTAGATTCTCTATAATTCAGCCAGTGTGATAAGCATAGAGTATTATCATGTATTAAACATTTAAAATTACAACTAATCAATAAACCATTACAGCTTGTAAATACTGTGACCCATAGTTCATATTTTTCACATGATGTCTTCACAGATGAATATGTGACAATAATGTATTATATCGCAAATTCGATAAAATAATATCTTTATCGTAAAATCGACAGCATCTATGTACATAGCAAATAATGTCTATCAATATAGGTTAGTGATTCGGATTGTAGTGGCGGAACTAATAGAACCGGTGAAGGGAGCGGAGAATACACCGATTTTAATACTGGAATTAATGACATTAATGGAGGATATCCTTCTGTAACTTCACCACGACCTGTAACAGATACAATTACTCAACTATTGGTGGCTAATATCACTGAAATTACAACAACAACATTTAACCCTACACTCCCGCTCGAATCACCCCATGTTACAACTCAAACCCAACATCCTCTTGAATGTGGTGATTTGTATCTCTCAAGTTGGTTACATACAACTGGATATGCCTCCGACTGATTGTATATTATTGGACAAGTATGTAGGATAATATAGACTAAACTTTGCTAACTGTTTTGCTTCTCTAGGATCTATCGTTACTGAGGTTGCCATGACAGAGGTAACAACAATTACTGTGTCTGGTCCGATTACTACTATTACTGAGGTCCCCATGGCAGAATTAACCACAATAACTGAATATAGTTCGACTATTACTATTACTGAAGCTGCTATAGCAAAATTAACCACAATTTCTGAATCTAGTTCGATAATTATTGTCATTGAGGCTGCTACAACAAAAACACTCACAGTTACTGAGCCTGCTTCTGTTTCTATTGTTACCAGAGCTGCAATAACAGAAGTAATTGTAATTACTGATCCTTTCTCAACTATTACCGTTACAGATTATGTTTTGAGTGTAACCGCTGAGACATCGCTCGTTTATACCGGAGACAATCAATCCCAAGGGCCTAAATTATATAATAGTAATAGTAATAGTAATAGTAATAGTAATAGTAATAGTAATAGTAATAGTAATAGTAATAGTAATAGTAATAGTAATAGTAATAGTAATAGTAATAACATCATAAATATAAATAATATTTATCCAGGTGCTAATAACAGAGGTATGCTACATGGAGAATATTCAGAAAATGAATATCAACCATACCTGTCGAACAATGAGTGTGAAGACTATGGTTAAATGAATGGATTTTTAGTTAATTATAGCGGTGAAGAAGGGTTATCTAATCTTCATGGTATACATTTTACTAATGGATTATATGGTACCTCTCATGTTGATTGTTCAAAAAATACAAATCATGAATCAATGGTTGTATTTAACGATTTAAATATAACGGATGATAAAACATAGGTCCTAGCGAGTGTT
>MU622345.1:8878-77649 GCA_025399235.1 Backusella circina FSU 941 | reverse complement strand
CTATCTAAAATCATTGATTCTTCATCAATATCTAGTGGTAACGACATTACTGGAAACACTGAATATTTTATCTATATATATAACCATTATGCTGATAATGATGAGGAGTACACAAAAACTGAAGTGATTGACGAAGACTGTATAGAAACACCATATATTGATTCTTCTAAGTGTACTATGGTATTATTAATCATCCAGAAGACTGCTCAGTAAGTTAAATATAATCTGTGCTAAGTATTATTTATTTTAAGGAACCATGTCCTCACAGGCACTGAATATATGGGTAAAAATATAATAAGTCTATACTGATTTCATTATTACAATATCTATTAAATTCTTGAGTTTACCGTACAGCAAGCAATAACTCTGGGCATGAAGAACTATAGAGCGCCTCTTCTCAACAAATTTGATTGAAACGTAACGGTTTTAATTAACATACAAGTGTTTGTCTAACAATATTTCTGTGTTCGGTTTTTCTCCCATAAAATCAATAGCGAAACATATATTTAACTCTTTTTGTTCGAAAAAATAGAAAGTTTTTAATTTTCATATAAAAGTTAGACTATGTACCTGTAGTTATTAAGTTTTAGGCGTTAAATTTCTTAATTTATTGAATGTATTGCATTATTGTTGTGGGTGAATGTAAAGTTTCGTTTTTGTACTTAATCAAAATAAAAACTTATAACCATGGGTATTATAGGTGGTCTGATCACCAACATTACCACGAGTATGCAATAGGATACATGTGATAATCTAGCCTTTTAATGAATGTAACGCATAACTCCAACCTTGTCATTAAAAAAAAATAAAGTACTTATGTATATTGACAAAACCCCATCGTATTCTCAATATTATATAGCACGAGCTACTAACCCAAATGCTGATAAAATTGAGCCATACTACAATAGAAGGATGTATATTGTTTATTAATTTATAAGTAGAGAAGTAACCTTGCTCTCCAAATATATCAAAACAATAGTTTGCAGCAAAATTTTTTGCTACAAATCACCCAAATAGTTCACTTTTCTTCCTTACTACATATGATTATAATTGTATCTATGGGTATGTTGTAATTAGTTTCTCAGGGAATATTTTTTCTTATGTGTGTTGAATATCAAAGAATGCACTTGCTAAATGTCATAATTATTTGGTTTAAAGGCTTAAAAGGTTAAGGTCGATTTATTGGGAACAACAGCCTTTACGAAAACTCATTACTTTCTTTTCATAATAGGATTAATAATCTAACACGTCATTTTAGTGGAACTTCCTTTTTGTTTTAAAATCAAACAATAAACGATAGTACCCGCTGATTAATTTGTATCTGCGAAGTATTCTGTTTTTGTATTAACTTTTGTGCGATCTTGTTTGGGTCAAGTCAGATTGAGTTTAAAAGATTAGATTGTGATGTTTTGGTAACGTAGACCAATCGGATTTTTTCAATATTAAAATTATACATTTTGTTTTATTAAAAATAAATTGTTATAAAAATACAAAGGGAAGAATAGGATGGTATAAAACTCTAAATAGAGCGATCTGGTTGGTAATATTAAATTACTTAGTTTTTCTCAATGTCCTCGGATTTTTTGTCAACAGCACCCGCTGCAGCACCTTCAACCTTGGCTCTGATTCTTTCAACTTCTTCGTGATGAGCTTGAATATACTCGTCGTAATTTAAGTTAGTTACAATAAGAGGACCATGGAAGACAACCTCCATTTCTTCAAGAGAGAGACCCTATACGGAATATATTATATTAGTAAATTACTTGACCGAATATAAAATAGTATATTTACCTTTGGTTCAGGAGCAAACAAGTACATCCATACAAGCATAATAACGCCAATAGCGCCATATACAATATAAGTACCCCTATATTAAAAAGTGTTAGTTAAACATAAAACCACTTCGTTTGTGTATGTGTAATGAGCTTACCATGTGATTTTATCCATAAGAATTGGTGTGACTTGTCCAACAAGGATGTTACCAATCCAAAGAACAGCAGATGCCAAGGCAAAACCTTTACTTCTGATTCTGAGAGGGAAGATTTCTTTATATTGTTTATATTTAGTTTAAGTCATTTTTGGAAAGATTTTATAAACTTACCGGCAATGTAAATCCAAGCAACAAGGGACCAGGTTGTGGCATAAAAAGCAACAAAGATGAAAATAAATGCGATGACAGCATGTTCAGCAGCAGGATTAGCACTCATATTAACGACATGACTCAATTGTTCTTCATTCCATTCAGTAAAGCCAATACCACCATAGAGACCGGCCATTAAGAAGAAACAGACACACATACCGATAGAACCTATAATCATCAACTTGACACGACCAATTCTATCAACGAGAATCATACCAGGAATACAGAATATAACCATGACAGCATCTATAACAAATTGTTAATTTTTCGGCTACTTTTTTTTTTTTTTTTTTTAAAAAAAAAAAATAGATTTTGATAACTTACAATCAATACCGTTGGCAAGAAGAGACAATGATCCTTGCAAGCCAGCTTGTTGGAACATAAAAGCAGCATAATACATAATAACATTTGCACCAGTCAATTGTTGGAAAATAGCTACAGAGCAGCCAATCCAGAGTACGCGGCGATTTTGAGGATCCTTGACCATAGAGAAGTAAGACTTAACAGCAATGTTGTTTTCCAATTCAACGTTATCGTTGATTTCATTGAACTCCTGGATAACATAGGGATGATTTTTATCACCTTTACCGTGTACCTTAGCAAGTACTTCCAGTGCTTCTTCTTTACGACCTTTTTCAATCAACCAACGAGGAGAACGAGGCAACAAAAGGGGACATGTAGCCAAAGCAATAGCAGGGATAATCTGTACGAGGTAAGGAATACGCCATGACCAATCACTGTCGATGTATGCAGTACCATAATCCAACCAAGCAGAGATAAGCATACCAGCATCAATCATGAGTTGTTGGAAACCAACTAAACGACCACGGATTTCCTTTGGAGCCAATTCTGCGTTATACATAGGTGAGAGCACGGAACATGCTCCTACTGAGATACCAGATATAAATCTTCCGACAAGTTGCATGGCAATGTTATGTGAGGCACATTGTAGAACACCACCTACAATAAATACTAAAGAAGCAACAGAGATTGTATCACGACGACCAAAGCGATCTGACATAACACCAGCAACTAAACAACCGACCACAGCACCACAGCCCATTAAAGAATTCAAAGCACCCTATGAGAATAATGATATGTTAATATAAAAAATAAAACCCAGACCAGGGTGATGTATATACCTTAATAGCGGGTGTAAGCGGGGCGAAGTAGGCCTGAAATTGAGGCATGGCAAGCACACCACTTGTAACACCAAAATCGTCTATTAAGTTTATTAGACCTTAAAATCTAAACCTTGAAATTTATTTTTTAAAAAAGGAAAAACTTACATCCAAAAAGAAAGCCTCCGGTGGCTGCAAAAGCTGTGATGCTTTAAGTCATAAAAAAAGAAAAATGTCAGGAAAACAAAATGAAGACATATTATGTAAGGCATAACTTACAGATAAAGTAAGGCACCTGCATCAGATTTGATATTTGGATCTCCTTTCGAGGAGCTTTTAATTGCTACTATAGGAGCCATATTATTTAAAATATAATCGATATAATAGAATGAGGTGAAAGTTGTATCTTGTTGAAGATGTTCCTTATATATATACTAAATCTCCAAAGGTTTTTTTTAAGGTTTTGCTCACACACCATCAACAGATTTGATAAGTGTATTTCTCCTTAAGGGATAATCTCCTTTGTAGTTACGTTGTTGGATTTACCCCGCTAAGGCTTTCTGAGGGAAAGGTAAGGTACGTAATACATAGACTACAATGTTTAATCCCATTTGATGATTTGAAGTTTATGCAGCTTACCTAAGTCAAAATTACTTCATTCGGTATTCCCCACAATATAAAATAAAAATCACACACCTCGGGAAGGGACTACAGGAATATATTTTATTCTCCATTTGAGTTAGCGTCCATCTACACGCTTGTGACACTACAAATATTCCTTGAAACGCTTATACTATGATTCATTCAACGACCTAAAATATCACCTTTTTAAAGAGAACTATCCATATCATAAAGGTAACTATCTTCGGATTTATTCCGTTTAGGAAGCAGGATGTGTAATCAGAGTTTGATCCAGGAACCTGGATTTTTTTTTTGTAGTTTAAATCTGACTTTAGAAATCATTGTATCATTTAGCTGTGAGAAAGAAGCCTCCAAACCGCGGGGATCCTCCCAGTCCTTCAAACAATGTTACACGTCTAATTCTAACATATTTAAGATATGAAATAGCACAAGTGACATATGAAAAGAAATAATTCGTTATTATACAACGTTATCCAAAATAATTCTGGTACGCTAATTTACTCTTATTATTTGTTTTTTTTATAATTGGAAGTTTTATTTTTTGAAATACGAAGAATAATGCTGAATTTTCAAATTTAATCTCAGTGATTATCATTCTGATATTCTTATTTTCTAGTGTTTGTCCAAATGAAGTAATGATCTGAATTTATATCCCAGTAATTCTTTTACTGAGGTGGATATGACGTCTTGTTATTAGAGCACTGGTTTATTTGTTATCATTGAAGATAATAATATAACCAACTTAATGTGAAATTTTTTGGAGAAAGTGATATTGGTTTTTCCAAGCAATTTGAGTTTTTGAAGTAATTAACTCCTGATTTTGTACAGTTTATTAAGAAGAGTAAAATATCGAAGGAAAAGAAAAGAGAGAAGAGTTTATTAGTTAAATTTGACATGAATAAACTCACCTGTGTAATTCGGTCAAACATAGCCTGTCTGGCCAACATGAAAGGAATCCATAGAATTGCATACCTTACCTGAATGTAATGGGATACGATTTCGAAACAGCCAAGTTGTTCAAGTTAAACCAAAAGAAACAATTAAATTATATAATGTAACCATACGGGTTTTTTTCCTTGTTTAGTTTCTGAAAAAATGTCTTCATTAAGGAGGGAGGGGGAAAGGAAGTGATCGTGTGGTTTTAGAATAAAACTTTAATGCTCTTACAATATAATAGGTGATCGTCATATCCGATCAAAATAAACAGGTTTAAACAAAAGAGAAAGCACCTAAACTAATAAAGTTTGACTGTTAAACATGTTCTGGTTATCATCAAAGTCTTGGAAGCAAAAACATACGGGTAATAATTTATCGCCCACCCAGAGCAGTAAACCATGTTACTTCTTTAAACAAAACATCTTTATGGCTGTACAAAGTAATTGATGAAAAAAAAGGAATAGAAAAACATCTCATATTAAGCGACTCTTACATTAGTCCTTGCCATGTTTCAAAATATCAAAGTAAATAGAGAAATTATTTAAAAAATGGCCCAACTTTAAGTTATCAGATTTATTGAATTAATAATAATAATCTTATTTTTCATTATAATATATCCTCATTTGTATATAATGATTGCATAACGATTAATTTTGAGCTCAAAAACGCCTATATAGACCATTATAATGGGTAGTATTGTGCTCTACAATCTTTAATTAAAAACAATAGCAAAAATAAAATGAGGGCTAAGAAATGAACAAGCTTTAAAATGACAAATCTTGATAGTTCAGAGAAATCCCAGCTAATAAAAATGAATACAACATGATACAGCTCTACCGCTATTACATCTTAAGGAGCTCACAAAGTCATGAGGTTCCATACTCTCTATTGTGGAACGTTGAAAATACTCAGCCAATACATACCCCCCTAAATTTTAGGCTTTATCAATCATATTTTATACTCTTATACTTGTTGAATCAGACTAACTACAAAAAAAAAAGAGAGAGTAGCACTAAACAGAATGATCAAAGTATAGCACCTGTGTTCTCTCTTTTTATTTGTGATTTTTATTTTATTTTTATGGTGAGTTCTACCTTAAACTTCAAAACCAGACTTTAAAAACATGTCAAAATAAAAAAGGTATTTCTCCTTAGAAATAAAGTTTTCCTATTTTTTGTTGTACTCTTTTGATTTAACTCTCCAGCTTTTCGAAATAAAATTAGACGTCACACACAAACTCTTTAAAGGGCTCTATCTCACGACTATGCCATAAGCAAGAGTTAGCTGTATATGTATTTATGAAGTTTCTTAAAAGTGAAATTCCATTATTTATCTTCATTACATATTAATATATAAATGCACGTCAAATATAACAAAAAAAAAAAACCTCACCTATATTCATCTTCATCAACAAAGAAAAACAGATAAAGTAGATAGACTGCTATCAACATCAGCAAAGCTGCCAAATTGTACTCTCTATGTATTTATATTCATTTTAAAACAATATTTTTTATCTAAAAAAAGGGGGAAGGAGAATCATATCGATTTATAATAAGCTTCAATGTTATGTATCTTAATGTTGGCTTTATTTAGCAAAAGACATGGTGGTATGAACAATGAATAAAAGAAAAAAAAGGAGCTCAAGGAAAATAAGACGTTTCATTTTTCTTTTGTGATAATTGTCCAGCCCTTGTTTTGATTTGGTTTGTGTTTGAAATGGTACTAATAGTATTAGAGTTGCTCTTAATTCCCAGATATATTGTGTTCAATTTTGACTTCACTTATATTAAGTGAATGCTCGAACTTTAAGTTTTTTAATGATATACTCATGTTTTGGTCAAGCTCTGCCAATGTCTTCATTACAACATTCAATGATAGACATGTCTTTATTTTCATTTTTAATGCGTAAATTGTAAAGCTCTTTTATCTCATTCTCGTTCTAAAATAAGAAGTCAGAATAAATACTGACAGTAAAAGTATTAAAATAAACTTTCCTTCTTGCCAGTAACACGATATAGTATTTGCATTCTTTAACCATTGTGTTTCCTATTGTCCGTAGGTGGAATTCCCGCATGTAATTCTATGAATGCTCTGTGTGTGGGTGCATAGGGTACTTTGCTGATACCGATATAATTTCCATTTTTCGCACTATACAGTGGTCCTTCGATAAATTCACCATTTTCTTTGTCACCCTACCAATTTGGTTGGTTATATTCACATTTCTCTTTAAATTCACATTCACCTTTTTTTTGTGTTGTGAATCTTAAACGAGCGACAATATTAGCTAATCTTAACAAGAAACACGCATAAAAAAAAAAAAAATAGGCAAATAGATTATTAACAGACTATAAATATATTTGAGTGGTAGTGTTGGTCTATACTACTTTTGATTCATCATTGATACAATGAATGTATTACCTTTGTGAAAGAGTAGTAGTAAAACGACACCAGTAAACCATGAAGAGTGGTACTTTACTATTGATAAATTAATAATAATAAGTCAGTATAATCATTAGTATGGAATGCACTATTAAAATGTATCTTACGATATTTTGAGATACGTGGTACCGCTCTGACGAGGGATAAATGAGTAGGCTTGTTGTTGTTCATGTTTAAGTGAAAGAGAGTCGTAAAAAGAGAGAAGAAGAGGAAATAACTCTTCCTCTCTTATTTATCCTGATAAATAAAACAATGAATTCACGCAAGGTAGAAAAATCAAACCGTCGATAATATTTTATATTCTTATACTTGTTGAATCAGACTAACTACAAAGAAAAAGGAGAGAGTAACACCAAGCAGAATGATAGAAGTGCATCATCCGTGCTCTTTCTTTTTATTTATTTATTTTTTTGTATTCAAGTGAAAAGTTTATTGCTCATATTTTTTACTTTATTTTTATTCAATTGTCTAACAAAGTTTACTGGATATACATGATACTATATAAAGAAAATGTGTTTTTTTTTTGTTTTTCCTTCTTTTTTGTTTTTTAAGAAAAGTGTGAAACAGATGGATACAGGAAGAATGCAATTTGTTTTTGGTTAAATAATAATAGGGAAATAATTATAATAAGGGGAAAAAAAAAAAGGAATAGAAGAGTAGAGTATAATTTACACCCCCCAGCTATAGTCGCTGTTAGACATTCCTCCAGTTGTCTTATTCATGTCTTTAAGGTTAGATCTGCCAGATTTGGTTTGATCCATAGTAGGTTGAGGTGGTGAAGGTGAATTTCCATTCATTGAGTTAAACTTAGGTGAATCCTCAGATACTAATGCTGGGTCATTAATTCTCTTAAAGTGTGGTTGTGGTGTAGAAAATGGATTACTATTGGTGGGAGTGGATTCATTTCCATTGAATTCCAAACCTGACATAGGCTCAGCTTTGATAGCTGTGGGTGGTTGCGAGTGTACTTGAGAATTTGTATTACTACTGCCGTTGTATGGATAACCTGTATACATGGATTGGCCATAAGGAGGTTGGTTATTTCCTGTTTCATACAATGAGCTTATATTGGTCATCGAACCTTGTGAGTTAGAATGATGGAGCCGCCCATTAGGCGTAGAATGGCTATGGCCGTAATGGTGATGAGGTATGCCTGTGCCTTCAACAGCATACATATCATAACCTATGTTGTTTATATTTAGTAAGGACGAGTTTAAAGTGGTATTTGTTTATTTGTTATTGTTTTCTTTTTCTATTTATGCATCTGTATTTTTTTTTTTGTTATTTCTCATCATTTTATATACCTGTGGGTAAGTAAGTGCCATTGCTACGAGTAAGCTCAGCACTATGCCTATGTTGTTGTGTATGAGATGCATGACCTATATGCCTATTATATGCGTAAGTGTTTCCGTAATATCCGTTGTAATTGCATGCTTCTGCACCAGATGCACCACTCGTGAGACCGGGAGCAATGCCACTGGAGGTGCTAGTCGTAGGAAATCGGCCTGTGGAACCACCCTCTTTAGCAATATTGGAATCCAAAGATAAAGAACGAGAATCTCTACTAAAGCGTTGATTTTCTGGAAAAGGGTGATTATTTATAGATCCCCATACTTCTGGACGATAAGGATTTCCGGAAGGATCGCTACCAGATCGCATACCACGACCTCTTAAAGCCATAGTAGATTTCGATCTCAGCTCAGCCTCGGCGGCACGGTAATCTACTTGCCAATAGGATCCCTTGCCTGGTTCATTTATTGGACGAGCGACACGTACGAAACTTTTGTTAAGCGAAAGATTATGGCGTATCGAATTCTAAACAAAGATATACGTCATATCAATTAAATTCAAATAATTTCTTTTTTTTTTTTGTTACCTTCCAACCTGTACCAGCTGATCCGTAAAATGGGTAGTGGTCAATTACCCACTGGTATATCTCACTAAGAGTAAGCTTCTTTCGTGGGCTATTTTCAATAGCATATTTAATTAATGTAGCATATGAATAAGGTGGTTTTCCTTCAGTATTTTTTTCCACATGCATATCTCGTGTTGAGGCCAATTTATGCTTTTTTGATCTGCTCCGTTCTGTAGAGCCAGAGGGAGAAGGTGTGAGTTGACCATGGTGAGAGTGGTAAGGATCTCCGTCATAAGACATATCACAAGAGTCTTTTGGTGAATATCCTGTACCAGAATTGCCTCCACCTATCCAAGAGGTAGACGCGCTTGGTGTCGTTTCTGTATCCTGCGCATAAGATTGTGATACATTTACTGAAACGGCAGTTGAAAGTGAACGTCGTGATAGACTGTCATCCAAAAGAGTACTGCTGGTACTATTGGAGTGTAAAACACCTCCACTATTGTTAGGTGTGTGTTCAGTAGACATACCAAGTGTTGTCAAAGGCGCGTTTATGGGTGGAAGTTGATTTGTATTAACCGAAGGCAGACGGTGGTGATTTTCTGATTGTATTGGTGATTTATTAGATGGAAATGAGTTGCTGAGAGTATTATCCAATGTAGAATTCACTTTATTATTATTTTGAATATCGCGACTAATCCAGCCGAGAGAGTTTGAATAAGCACTGTTAGGATTATGAAGCTCAGTCATTATAGGTGAAAATAGATGAAGTGTGTGTGTATGATTGTATGAAATGGTTTAAACTCAACCTTATTAATACTTTTAAATCCCCTGGATATATTTATTGTGGTATCGTATTTCTCGGTTGTTATATCAAAAAGCAAAGAATGTGAAAGAAGGGAAGAAAAAGAAAGACTCTTTTCAACTCTAAAAAATAAAAATAAAAAACAAAAAAAAAAAACATTCAAAACAGTCGCTTAGTCAGGTGTTCCTCTAATTTTGTCGAAAAATAGCTGAGAGGCTGTCCCTTTTCTGTTTGAAGAAAAACCATCCTCATTGATGATGGATATCGGCTGACAGACCCGACTCTTTTCGCCATTTTTGTTTCTTTATATCGTGAATGGCGACCCACTTTTCTTCTCCTTTCATTTTTTTTCACTGAATTATTAAAATGATGTCAATTGCTTTGTGTTGCTCAACATTTCAGCAAAAACACAAAATTAAAAAAACGATTTTTTCTTGTGTACGAAAACAAGAGGAAGTGGGGGTAGGCTAGATTTATCTCGTCGGAATGATGTTCCCGGTAAGTACCTTTTTGGCAAACCCTAAAATAGTCATGTTTTTCTTTTTATTTTAAGTATGTATATATATATATATATATACTTGTATTCTATAATAACTAATTAGTACTTAAACAACCTTAATAGCAGGTTTTTACCAAAGATTGATTCACGGAAAGGTACAATAACAGGTACCTCTTCAGAGAGCTTGCAAATCTTTCACATATTCGATAGAAGATGAGACAAATAAACAAAACCTTATTTTTATATTTTAAAGACTGCTTTATAAACTATGATATTGCAAACAAGACAGTTACTTCTAAAGATATCGAAGGCAAAGAAATAAAGAAATGATAGAGAATGCAAGTCTGAATGTACCTTTACATTACCAAACAGTCATATGGCTTACTTTTATGTTTTTTTTAAATAAAAAAATAATGTAAATCACTAAACAAAGATCTTCCAATTACTGTTTGGACAACAAACGAGCAAGTCAGACCATGTCAATAATAACAAATTTATTCTCTGATTTCCTTCACGTATCTGTAATATTGAAATATATAACTTATTCTAATGACATGTTCCATCATTTTCACATTCGTGTCTTCATTTCATTTCTATCAGGTCCTTAACGTTTGGTGAGTTTTAAATAGATGTCATGATCCAATCAGGTTTTGTGTATCTTATTTTAAGTTACTTTTCTACGTAGTATTTTAACAACAGCAGCCTTAGTTGTTTTGTTGATGAATTCATTTAGCATATAAACGTGTAATAGTACAGATACCCCATTTATCTATTTTTGATCAACTTTTTCTAGAGAATTTACAACCCTTTCCCTTTTTTTTTTTGCTTTTTTTGTTTATTAAAGTGATAATGGTGGCGTTTGGATCTTAGTTCGATGGTCAAGCCAAAGGCTTAGTTAGGCTTACGAATGTGGGAAGTACATCGATACGATGGCGTAAAAATAATATAATACCTGCTTCCAATTTGATTTTTCATGAAAGAGAAAACTTGATATGTAACTGTGTAATTTTTTTTCTCATAATATTTGATTGAATATCTGGCTTGAAAGAGCCGCCACATTCTGTTATTGTAATAGTAGGATTGCTGTCATATTGGTCAAACATTAATATGTATAAATATATAACAAGTTCGCATAGGTGTCCTGAGCCAAGGTTTTTTTGTATCACAACAACAACAGACTAAACTATTTTTTGTTTTGTTTTGTTTTGTTTTTGTTCTATTTTGTTTTGCTGTTTTGCTTTGTTGTTTTGCTTTGTTTTGTGTTTTTAACATTTTGTTTAATTGAAACCATGAAATAAAGAAACCCTTATAAACCAGAAATGCATATACAGAAAAACAAACTAATAAGAAATGAAAACGAAAAAAAAGATAGGCCAGACCACCAAAAGTAATTGTACATTGGGAAAATAACTAAAACATATATTTTACTTGCATGCAGAACGTGAGATTACACGCTTGAGTCATCATATGACATATTTTTATCTTCATGTTTTGGTAATATTGAAATTCCACTCGTCTATGCTTTATCATCATTCTCATCAGCCCCATCTACGTACGCTCTCACACTCCAACACAGTGTGTGTATAAAGTATATCACATTTGGACATTCTATTAAGATGAGTGAAAAGTATCCATTCTAGAGCATTCGGGGTTTATCCCGATTGTGTGATGCATAAACGAGATGTAAACAAACCCACACTCCATTATGCCTATGAACAAAAGTAGTACTGTGCTACTTTTTATCTCACAAAATTTCTATCATTTGGTCACAAAGATCTTTGTTTTACGAAATAAAAACATCACTGATATCACAAAGCATTTTTGAAGATAACAAAAATCCTTATTAGTTCAATAGTGCTAATGTCATGAAAGCTTTATAGAGTCAAAGTAATGACACTTAAAACAAGAATAAAGAGCAATATTATGCTTTACATGGCATCAATCAAATCAATCAAATAAAATGCATTACTTTATTGTTTGTGAAAGATACTATTCCATGAGTACAAGATCATTTTCTGAGTTTATTTTAGGTTTTCTGTATTTATTTTGCATTTCACTTTTCTTTTAATATTTTTCCCATTATTAGCTCTTACTTTACAATAGACTATAACAATAGCGATGCTTACAAAAGAACAATTTGAAAAGGTATATACATATATACAAATATATAGATAAATGAATTAAAAGAGGCATTGGGTAATAATTAAATTTCTTATTGCTATAATAGTTCCAAAACGACGGGTATGTACGCGTGCAGAGCATTATTTAGAAAATAAGCTTTATTAAAAAGGGTTCGTTTTAGTTACCTCGTTATCAAGGATTTTTTCTCGGGAGAGAAAGCGCAGGAGTTGAAAGAAAGAGCAGAGACTTTGCTGAATGAGTTTTCTTTGGAAGGTCATCCGATGACTCAATTCAGCACAGGAACTGGGAAATCAGAAAGTCATGTCGGTGATGATTACTTTTTAACTTCGGGTGACAAGATTCGGTTTTTCTTCGAGGAAGGTGCATTCAATGAAAAAGGAGAACTAAAAGTACCTAAAGAGCGAGCCATTAATAAAATTGGACATGGTAAAGAGCCCTTTCTTTCATCGTGGGAAATATTACTCAATTGAATATATCAAATTCTATTCCAGGTTTACACGTTTTGGATCCTCTTTTTAATGAGTTCTCTGTCAATAAGAACATGTCAGATTTAACATCTGACTTGGGTTTTAGTTCGCCTAAACTTTTGCAGTCAATGTTGATATTTAAGGTACATTTACTTTTCGGGTTTATGAAAAGTCAATAGTAATACTTTTTCTTTTGTGTAAACAAATATAGCAACCATATATTGGTGGACCAGGTAAAAAGAATGGATATATACATATAGAGAGAGATAAAAATGAGATCCAATATCAACTCTTTTTTTTTTTTGTTCCTTTTCATAATTAGTTCCTTCTCATCAAGACTCTTCATTTTTATACACCGAACCACTTTCAGCCGTCGGCTTTTGGTTTGCATTAGAAGACTGCACTGAGCAAAATGGATGCCTTGGATTTATTCCCGGATCCCATAAAGGTTTTTTATATTTTATTCTTATTTAAAACACATTTTTATACTCAACATGTTTACTATTGTTAGACACACCAGTGACACGCCGTTTTATTAGAGATCCAAGTGGTTCAGGTACAACATTTATGGGAGATGACAACTTTATAGTAGACGAATCAAGGTATGTCATGGAGCCAGTGAGTTTGGGTAGTTTGGTTTTGATTCACGGCAGCACAATTCATAAATCTGCACCCAATTTCTCGGAAAAATCACGTTTTATTTATACTTTCCATGTTATTGAAGGAGAAGCCAATTATCCCGAAAACAATTGGTACGTGTAGAAACAAAAGCAGCAAAGAGATAAATATTTATTTGTTTATTTGTTTATTTTTAATATAGGTTGCAGCCAACCAAGGAGATGCCATTCACCTCACTTTAATAAACATAAATGCTTACTTGTTTATTTTGCCACATGTCAAAAATATTGTTGAAGTAATCACAAGAGTAAATAAAGTTGAGCAACTTTTTTTTTTCTTACTAAATATTTACCTGCATTAAGCAATATATGTAAATAGTAAAAAGGGTTTATTTCTATACGCAAAATCATTCGCAAAAACCAATATTTCGTATTTCCTTAATTTGATTATTTATTTATATTATACATATTCACTCACTACACTTATGGTCTCACAAAATCAAACCGGGTATTTGCATAAAATTATTGCAGCCTTAACAATAATTGATGAGAACCGATTCATTGGATTTTACTGGTGATATCAAAAAATAGAATATGTCCATGAAATGAAATCCTAGTTTTTGCTATGACCGAATATAGCAACCTTTTTGATCTTTCCGTGTCGAGCATAATATTTTCAATTTATTTGGAACTAAAACATCCATTTTATGCCATACCATATCTGATAACTTTAAATGGCCCTTTCAGATGATATCAGAGTGGCATAAAGAGACATTCTTCAAATACTATCTTAGGAATCTAAGCATATATAGACGGTTGTGTATAACTCTATCAGGTCATTATTTTACAAACTAGTTGTAATGGCTTGAACAGTCTATGTTTAAGATGTATAAATATGTTGTGTATTGTTATTAAAGTGTTAAACAAGTGTCGTTTGAGCATATTATAAATCAACCACATAACCAATATGATGCTGTAGCCATATAAAATTTAGTGCTTCAATTGATTATTTTTCAAGAAATGATGCATATAATCCATGATAAAAAAAAAAAAAAAAGGAAAATACATGTTAACTGCTTTAAGTAGTATCTCCTTTAGTCTATCTATTAAATCCGATCTCAGAAAATTTTATTCATAGTGCTAAAATAATACTTTTATGATTCGTTTTATTATGGTTATTGTTTTTTTTTTTCTATTTAACTAACATTTTATTGGGAGCGTATTATTTTTGAATAAATATCTGTGATATATTTGGGATAAACACCAACGAAAAACACTTTAATGTATTCAATATATGTAGACCACGGTAGCCATTTTTAGGTTGATATGTAAGAGAGTGCTTTTTTTTTTAACAAAAGAAAGGTAGTATTTGTCATTATTAAAGGGTTTATTATTATTAAGTATTAAGTATTAATTGATTTAGTTAATTTTTTATGCTTTAAAATTGAAAATGTTATGATTGTACAAAGAAGGGAGGGTAACGATCTAAACAATACAATGAGGTGTAGTAATTTTCTTTTCATCAAGCTCTTTCGACTCCATAGGACTTTTCCATACGCCTTCTTTATCAAATATACCTAGGTTTCGAAATCGGATATCAAGGCCATCAACGTACATGCAGATCCACATTAACCATTTCTTCCCTAAAGGACGGGGCTGCCATACAAGATACTCGTAGAAAGAGATGGCGTCTGATGACTTGATATGGTGTTTGAAAACATCCATCGTAGAGTGTCCAGTGAAGCCAAACATATAATACATGGCTGCTTCTTGAACATAGCTTAAGTACATATTCCAAATAGTATAAGTGATATCTATTCAGATTAAATATTAAATTTAGTAATGTAATTATCTTTTTGGAACTAAAACAGTAGACTAATGTATATAAAAAAAAGTACTTACATATGGCAAGTACAACATCAATTGAATAATGAAAACGAGTGAACAATATTAACAAAATACCAGCAGTAACCAGAAGATAAAGAAACCAACTAAAAGGTCTTCTTAAGCGAGAATGAGCCCTCCATAGCATTGCGCATGACATCATCATTGAAGTATGACCCGAAAAGATATTATCTGTGCATGTCATGGCCGTACCACCTACAACACTAAGAAGGAATCCAAAGCGCTCTCCCACAGTACCTGTCAATTCAATCTCAGGTGGGCGACATTCGTCAACTAATGAAGAAGGGAGTGTAGTAACCAATAAGGTGATGCCTCTAAATACATAGAGGATGCCCATAATAAATGCAAATCGACGAAGAAGTGTGAATCGGGTTGTCCAATCTGGTGATTGGATAGCAAAGCCGGCAAGAGTATATACAAGGATGGTGGTTAATATGTAATTTACTAATTGGGTATTTTCCACTCGAGGGAAGGCATCGTGAAGAAGGTCAGAAAGAGCGTGCTAAGTAAAAATAAATTGGGAGAAAATTAGCTTTATATATACATATATATATATTGTTGTTAAGGCTATTATTGCAGCACGTTTTTCTTTTTGACAATACCTTTCCATTTGGAGGTCCTCTGAAGTATCTCATGTCACTAAGTTGTGCCATAAAGGTTTCTATCAGTCCACATATAATGAGCCATAATCCAATATATACTAGTCGTAATAGCTCATGGTTTAATAAAAGGTCTCTAACATCTCTTAAACTTCTCAACTTTATTGGAGGAGATAAACGTAAAGAGAGACCTGCGATTTTTTGTTTTTGATGAAGATCAGATACTATCTCACTGGGAGAATCCTTTGCTCCAACTTGTGATAAATCATCTGCTAAAAATAGCTGGGATAATTTAGAGTAAACCATAGAAAGTGTAGAGTAAAGGGAAAAGGAGTGTGGCGGATCAGAAAAACCATTATTTAAATATGAAATGTTGCACAAAGCAGGTTTTTCAGCATCAATTATGGAACTATCAATTTTGGTGTATTTAACCTTCATGTACGATGAGAAGAAGAAGAAGAAGAAGAAAGAGAGGGAGAAAAACTTTGCTTTTTCCAAGGTTTAATATATTTTTATATCTTGAAGAAATATAAATAGAAATAAAAACACCAATACAAGAAGATCGGGTGCCTATTTTCTATTATTATTTGGGTACAACTTCTTTAAATTAAGAGTTTAAGCGATATTAAAAAAAAACAAAAAACAAAAAAACAAGCAATATGAAGCCATATTGTGTACTTTTTAAAAAGAATGATCTTCTTTATCCATATATAAATACATTATATACAAAAAAAAGTCGCCAAGTAGCCATTGTATGTATTAACATGTATTTGTGTTTTGTACAAGTGTTTTCACATAAAAGTCTCATTTAACGAAAAAGGGAAATAAAACGAAGATCAAACAAAACTGCACCACAGTAACTGCTGAGAACCAATAGCATTTTCGTACAACGTTGCAACATTGGGACTTCTTTAAAAAGGAAAAATAATAATATGGTACCACCTTTTTTATAGTTTTAGTGATCTGCTATATGAAAATATTTGGTTTTGCGAAAATAATATATGTTCTAATTAGAAAAGATAAAATAAAAGGAGACAGATATATATCTCATTCTATCAAAGTTATCACCTTTTTTAAAATTTATACCAACGTTAAACCTAAAAAAAAAAAAAAAAAAAGTTTTAGTTAATTTACACCTATGCTTCTTATTTGACAAAGTTGGATATAAATTTAGTAACTCCATTTATCCTTTCATATCTCAGCTCATTTGAAATCATGCTACCAGTTTACTTGTAAAAAAAAATGAATGTTTGCTGGTATCACTTTAAATTTTTTGTAGCATACACTCCTGTGAATGGCGTTTTTGTGTTACTCAACTACCGGGAACTCATACAGATCGGAATAGTGAAAACTATTTTGAAAGGTCGAACAAGTTTTTTAAAAAAGTACATTTTTTTCATATTGATTAGTGAGAGAAAAAGGACATATATTAATAATAGCATCAAACAATTTGTTTAAGGGCATGTTTTATTTATATTCAAAGTACACAGACTCTACTTAATTGAGTTATTTATAGTCGTTTTTCTTTTTTAAAAGAAAAAAAGAAATGGTGGAAGAAAGGAGAAGAGATGAGTAAAATCAACTATTTAAATAGATGCTACTACTCGTATTTAGTGAAAACGACTTGTATGATCTGGAAAGATGGACAATGATTCAGGATGAAATAAGAGACTCTTTTAAAAAGCGAAGAAGAGAAAAGAAAGTAATAGTTTCTTAACACTTGGATATTAACTATTTAATATAACTTTCGGTATAGAACTGTTATCATGAACCTGAGAATTATAACATGAAATACTTTTATTAGCTTCTATTTCTTTCAATGCAGTTGTTATAAAAATTGAAGAAGGAAATAAAAAAAACTAAGGACGGCCGAATTTAAGTTAACGATTATATCAAATATACCTAATAGTTAAACGATTCAAAAAATCTAGTATTAATAGGGATATTTTACAGCGAACATATGAATTTGAGTCATTATGATGAGATATTAGTGCAACAACAGCAAAACAAGTTATTACTGCACCATTATAATCATAACCAACTCGATCATACATATAGGCACAGGTTCTTTCGATGTAATTTTTTTTTTGTCATGGGATGATATCTGAATTAACCTATTGGATGCGGTAATGATAGCAGCAGTTTATCTGCTCTGCCTGGTTTTTCCTGGGAGGAGCTTTTTTTTTTTTTTGCGTTGCCAATTGAACGATATGGCGTGTTTTTTTTGTGATTGATTTTCACTAAATCGAATGCAATAAACATAGTACGTCATACAAAAAATTCCTATACGTCTTGAGCTTATTTTTGACATTCTTATTACCCATTTGTTTGTTTGTGTTGTACATCCCCTATAATAAGGGCAAGTGTGTAATGAGTCGAATGATACGATGATGTTTCTATTAAATGGTTATCACATATTTTCAATTCATCTTTTTTTTTTTTTTTTTTTTTATTTATTTTTTTTTTTTAATAAAATTTTTTTTATTTTTTTTTTTTTTTTTTTAATTTGATCTTTTATTTATTCAATTATTTTTAGTTTTTGATTGATAGAATCACTTTTTTTTTTAGATGAGATGTTGATATAAATTAACTCAATAAAGTATTTCAAAAAAAAAAAAAATAGATGGTAAACAAACAAGTGCCTTAAAAAAAGGTGATCAAAATGATCAGTGCCCTTAGATTTTAAAATAAATAAATAAAGAATGTGTCTCTCTAAAAATATATTCTTTTTTGGTTAGGTTAGAAATCATCGACCATGTAAATGAGTTTCTTGAGCCTTTTTTTAGTAGAGTAGTTTAGATTCATAAATAAATGTCTCTTTTATTCGTCATTTTGATGTTTTATTCGAGTTATAGTAACAAATAAACGAAAGTCTTAATGTGAGCAATGCGTGTTTTATACATAATCTATCTGTGTATGTGTGTGCAGATGCATGACAGTTTATCAATTTTTAGAATATATTAAAAATAAGGCACTTTTGATTTCTATACTATTCAAAAGTCGGGATTATACTTGCTCTTGTAAACCTGTTACTAGTTATACCATTATATCATCATGAGATTCGTTTTTATTTATCCCTTTTTTTTTTAAAAAAAAATAAATGAATAAATGAATAATAATAAACACTGAGAGAGAGAAAACGAGTTGGAGTGATTGAAATTGCACCAACAACAGCAAAGCTTCATCTCATATTTAATTCTTTCAAAAGAAAAAAGGAAAATCCGTATATTATAATATGAACTGCACACGAAATTAATTTATATAAATATATAAAAAGACACGTGTGTGCTATTTACCGAGGATGCACTGTCTTTTTCAAAAAGTTTCAAATTATTGAGAAAAGGAGAATAATTAATGAGAAGAGGTTGAAAATAATTTAAATGTGGGACTAATCTTATATACTCAAGCACAATAACAGGTATTCAATTGTGATCTCTTTTATTAAAGTGACAAGTAGGAGCCTATGTATGATAAAAAATCAAACAAATTATAATAATCCATCTTGAATCCTTGTGTCTTCTTTGGTACTTTACTCTTATTTATACAAATACCATTATCATTTTTCTCAATTAATTCTTTATTTTTTCTCAAAATGATTTCTCCTTTTTCTTATTAATTTGTAATTTTTCTCAATATCTTGAACTAAACAGTAAACTACCTATTCTACTAATGCACATTTGTGAGTATATATGTATCTATCAGCAAAGATATCATAGAACAATTAAATATAGCAGCGTTAATGCTACACTATTATTTTTATAAAGATATATATTTACATATACACTAGACATGATATTATGGTAGAGATTTGATGCAATAAATGATTGCATAATTTAGACTTTTCATTTGTAAATAAAGAAGGAAACAAAAAAAAAAAATTCCAGTTATTCAGATACCATTTAAAATGCACAAAATCTCCTGAAACGTCTGTGCAAGTTTTATTAAATTTTACAATTTTGCTTAGAAAAAGTTAAACTCTTTTGTTACGATAGATAAATCAATAACACCTTGGCCCCTTTCAAAATCATAAATAACTGTTAATAAGGGTGTCTTGGACTCAACATCTTCAAATGTCTATCATTAAAAAAAAGACGTTTGTTAAGCTACTACTTGTTGAACCTTTTTTTTTTTGGGAAATACCTGAACGATGCATAAATTATTCACTGCAGAATCTACCTCCTCCCATGATTGCAACTGACGGATCCCCTTGATAAATGCATCAAAGAATTGGTTGGCATATGCAAAGCTACATATATATTTTCCGTCATTTAACCAGACTGCCTGCTGTGCTTCCTTGGCTTCCAGCACAACATTACCAAAGGAGTAGATTGTGGTTGTGCATTCGATTGTTTGTGCGTTTTTTGTTTCAAAAAATGATGTATTGTTGAAAATAAAGTTGTCGAGAGATAAATTCAAGTTCAATTTAACCTAAAAATTTTTTTTAGAATAAATAAATTTCTATAATTAAATCATGACATCCCCTCCAAAGACAAACCTTTGCTGATAGAATGGCGGGTGTGTTGTATTGTTTAATGATATCTATAATGGAAGCACACTTGTCTTTGGCTATTAAATCGGGGTCCATCCGTGGTATAGACTCTGGCACACAATCTGCCAATTGAGACAAGGTATGTGGGATGCTCATGGAAGGGTCACAGGTCAAGGAATATTCTAGATAAAGACACAGAAAATTTGGCCACAATGGAAATGTATTTGGATAGATCAAGGAGGATGGAGAGGAGGCAGAGAGGGGGAATAATTGAGGGGCTGTTGCTGTTGAGGATTTCAATGCACTTGCTTTGCGTTTATTATAACTCTTTTTGGAGCCTGAGCGTTGACATGCCTTTTTAAGTGGCTTTATTACCTCATTGTCCTCCATAGGCATTTGCACAGGGGTGCCTTCTTGCACAAATAGCTGGTTTAGCGCATCGACAGAGGAGGAGGAAGCAAGACTTTGATATGAGAATGCACACGATGACATATCGGTAGGGGTACCCTCCGATGGTGGTATTGATGATGGTGTCATTGCTGATGGAGGGAAATAGGAGCTACCCAAATCCAAACCAAAGAGAGGTTCATAGAAGGAGGGACTTTTGATATCAAACATTGAAAGAAGAGATTGTGATTCTTTGTATGCTAAATTAAATGCACATGGTGAGGATGAGGATGAAGTGATGCTCGATTCATCCGATGACTCTGAGGAACGAATCCTATTTATCTTTTGATTCATGCTGTTTTGACGTTGCATATAGGGTGCCTTTGGTTTTTTAGGAAGGCAGAGATCATCAACGGAATCTGTCAACAATCGTATGACTAAAAAGAAAGAAGAGCATACATTAATAATTTATTATTATTATTATTATTATTATTATTATTATTATTATTTGCAGCATCAGGATAGTTACAATGAGGGTCATTTTTTCTTGTGTTTTTCAAAACTTGAATGTGGGAAGATACTTGTTTGCGGGTACGAATCTTCGATGTTTTACGGAAAATAAAATCTGATATCAATTCATTTCGACCTATTGTATATAATTTAGACTATTTTCATTTTTTTTTTTTTTTTTTTTTTTTTCCATCTACAAGTATTTTTCGTCTACCAAGCTTAGGTATTGTCTCGAGAGCTAATACATGTATTGAATAGAGAATATTAGTGAAAAATACTTTTTTTTTTTTTTGTCATGACATTCATATGACAAAGTTACCTTCGATAAAGGCTGCCTCAACATCAGACGGCCATACTTGCTACTTGAGGTGTTCAGTTTAAATACGAATGTCAAAGTGTCAAAATAATTACCTCTTCTTTGTCTTTTCCCGATTCTTTCATTTTTCTTCTATCTTTCTGTTGAAAGTTATCTGCTTCATTGGAAAAGAATAATTCTTGAGCACAGGCCAACATGATGACAGAGAATGGTTGATATTATTATTATGTATTTATAAAAAAATAAAGAAGGGAAAAGAAAGAAAGAAAGAAAGAGATAAACGTTGAAAGAGAGTTGTTATATATATTTATAAATAAATAAATAAATACGCACGAACACACACGCACAGAGAGAGCGAGAGAGAGAGTTATAAATATAAATACAAATAACATATAAACTTTTGATTGCCTTTTTCAGGACTTGGGGAATGATCTTTTATTAGTCTAGTTGTTAACATTTTTTTTTTTTTTTTTTTTTAGGGTCCCTATAAAAGTACAAATGATGAATGCGCTTTATGCAGTCGACAAGTAGAATAGCACAGTTTTCTTCTAAATTAAACTCGTCAAATGACGAAAAAAGAAAAGACTCTTTTTATTTTATTATTTATTTTATATTATAATTAACATATTAATAAAGATTTACAAATATCTAACGCATTGAGCTTTTTGATTGCATCATGATGGGTTTTCCCTGTGACAGTGCGCCTTGGCCATTATGTGATTTTCTATTTTTAAATCATCCAATAAGTTAACAACAAAAACGCTATGGCTTTTTTTTTTTCTTTTTACCTGGATTTAGAATAAAGTGTATGTTTCGGAGATGTTATACTATTATGCCCACTTGCATTTATCATCCATTCATGCTTCAGTGCCTCTCTAGGTGTGATTCTTCTTGATGGATCCCACGTCAAACAACGTTGGATAAAATCAATAAACACAGGGTCGTTTGATCTTAATACTTGATTTAAAGATCGTTTTCCAGGGACTCGCTTCTTTCCTTTTGAATTTGTAACGAGTCTTGGGTTTCCATAAGAATCTAAGGATGATGATGCTTTCAGTATATATACCTAATCTATATACACCTTTTTTTTTTTTTTTTTTTTTTTTTTTTTTACCAAAAAATAATTTACGTCGGGAACATTTATCTACAAGATGTCGATCAGGTAAACCAATGACTTCCATAATACAAGCGAATTGTTCTTGTTCATTCTCGCCTGGGAATAAAGGAATACCGGTATAGAGTTCTGCTATAATACAACCCAGACTCCACATATCAATGGCCATATGGTAGGATAGTCCTAGTATAACTTCAGGTGACCGGTAGAATCTACTTTGAATGTATGTATAGACACGTTCTGTTTCCAGACAACTGCTGCCAAAGTCAATGACCTTGATTAGAGTCCTTCCTGGATGCTTCAACATGATATTCTTATATATAAATGCATAATATGAGTCTCTCTTTCTCTCTCTTCTTAGTATATATATCCTTACCTCTGGTTTTAAATCACAGTGAATCACATTATGATCAAATAGTAATAATAGTGCCTGTAATATCTGATATGTCATTCTAACCAAAAAAAAATATGAGTCCTAATCTTGATGCTAGTACATTTTTACTATTCTTACCGTTTGATAAGTGATTGACTAAACCCTTGAAAATGATTGCTCTTAATAAACTCATACAAATTCATACTTAGACACTCAAACGCAATACATAAATGGTTTCTAAAATAAAAGTGATCTGTCATCTTGATGGTATGATATTTATCCTCTGGATCCCACTCGACCAATTTATTCAGAATGTTAGCCTCTGTGATGGCCTGTGCATGAAATCGCTTCTTGTTGCGAATCAACTTGACAGCTACCATCTGCGCTGTCTTGTGATCAAAGCACTTTACCACCTGACCAAACGAACCACGACCTAGTAGATCCACTACTTCGTATCGATAGCCCAGATGGTCCTGAAGAATGATCTTGTAATCCCCCCGTTCATCATCGTAACCATAGTTTAATTCCGGGTTCATGTCCTGCCCGTGTTTATGGGGTGCATGCGATCCCACAAAATAGATGTCCTTATAATCATAAATCTCTATTTGCTTTTCATAGTTTGATAGATAGTTGGAGTAGTATTTGAGTGCGGTGGCAACACTCTTTGGAGCCCGTGCGCCCTCCATCGGTTGTGGGAGCTCTTGTTCTGGTTGTTGTCGTTGACTTGCTGCTCTCCTTAATTTGTGTGATTTGACATGGCCTGTGCTCTGTGATGGCGTGAGACCCAGTGATGTGTTTCGTTTGGTTAGTGACGCACTTTCCCCTGTATATCCAGACCCTAAACCTAAACCTGGGTCTTGCTGGTGGTGTTCTGAAGATCTTTGCTTTACATGAAGACGCAACTCCTTTTTTACTGAATCCGGTTCAATGGAGGGTGTCTTTTTGTGTGAGCGAGTGGGTGTGATGGATTTACTTGTATGGAGAGGTGATTTGATGGGTGCACGAAAGTGATTGGGTATGGTGAGGTGGATGGGTTCTACTTTCATTGGTGGTAGTGGGACAGAGGGGATAGGTGGTGGTGTGACTAATTTACCAGGCAATGTCTAGAGAGAGGTAAGGTGAGCAAATATCTTTTTATATACATATATATCTATTTCTTTTACCATTCCTCTTTTACGTCCAGAAGGTTTTGATGGTGGAGCAGGTAAAAAGTTGGAGTTGCGTTTTCTTTCAATCTCTAATGCCTTAATATCTTGCTCTATTTCAGCGAGTTCTCTGGAGAGATCGCTGGTGAGTTGAGTAGGCGAGATCTTGATGGGATTGATCTCTTCATTACTGTTCTTGGCTTCCATTGTATTCTTATTTTCGTCATGATTAGCAAGAACTGGGTGTGCCTTTTTCTTGATTGAATCTGAACGACTCTTTAATGAATCAGTACGAACTCTTATTGAATCAGAACGAGGCTTTAGTGAATCAGAGCGAGGCTTTAGTGAATCTGAACGTATGTGAACTTTAGGTACAGGAGGCACAGGTGGCACTGATGGTACTATAGGGACAGGAGGTACCTCTGGCAGAGTACTATCTGCCAAACTGCTTGTGCGTGGAGGTGGTGGAGGTGAGTAAGTAAAAGAACGATGTCGAGAATGCTTTGAATAACCTTGATACTCTGATAAGCTGCTCTGAGTAGGCGGTGGTGGAATGGGTAATGGTGGCAATACAGGGGACTTTAGTTTTATTGTACTAGATGAATTAGAACGTCTAGGCACAGGTAGACTAAGTCGGTCATTGGACATTATTTTAGGCTTTGTAAAACTCAACTTGCGTTTTACATCAGCATTATCGGGTAAGCTAGGTTCATGATGCTGGAGAGGTGGAGGAGGAGGAGATTTTAATTTTGTGCGATTTTCTCGAAGGGATTTTGCTTTCCTGACTGTACGCTTGGGTATATCGGGCTTACCCACAGGGAAATCATAAGTGTCGATCCAGTCTTGACCTGACACAGTTAATATGTCCATATAAGAGGGTATCAATGTGCTAATATCGGAATCTTGAGAGTCATTTGGAAAGTCTTTCCAGTCTGCTACAGTTCTGTTGCCTTGACTGGAACGAGTCAGACCGTGGCTGTCTAGATCTCGGTTACTTTCACTTGTCATCCACTCCACTCTTTTTTTTTTAGTTAATGAGGAATGAAAAGGAAGAAAGTGAAAAAAAAGAGGAATAAATATAAATAAATAAGTAAAAAAAAGGAATGAAAACTGAAAGAAAGGTAATATAAAGAGAGAAAGTGAAAACGAGGAACAAAAATAATAAAAATTGCAATTAAAAACCAAAAAAAAATCACTTCAATCCACGTGGTTGTTATGGTACGCTTAAAAAAAGAAAAAGAAAAAAGCAATCCTCTTTTCTTCTTCTTAGTGTTTTTTATATAACAAAAAGGTGCTTCATAAATAATTATGGACGACACAACAGAAGGATTAGAAAACCAACTTGAATCCTTCTCCATTTCGTCTACTGACGAAAGAATGGCTAATAAATTAGCAAATACACATATTAGTCCACGAAATATGTTTGGTAATCCCTCTACAAAGTTCAATTTAACAACCCCACCAGCACCAGCACCAATACAAAAAGATAAGAAGAAGAATGAAGGTTGGGGAGACGAGGATGAAGGCTGGGGAAAGGGTCCTCCAAGTTATACTTCACTCATTCAAGGCACATACTTTGGTTTTAATTCAATAATGGAGCCATCACCAGAGGTCTCTCAAGAGTCTCCAACACCAGAGCAGTCACAAGCTTTTAACAGATACAAAGATAAGCAGACCACTTTTTTGAGTGCTTTAAATGATCTTGATAAACAATAATTGTAAAAAGATCAGTATTTTGAACAGTCAAAAGTGTTGAATAATAAAGTTGGTTTTTTATCTTGGGGTTGGTGTGGAATATAAACAGGTTTTCGCAGCACGAACCTGTTTACCTTACAAAATAAGAAAATATGCACTTTATCATAAATAAATATGCTTTGTTATGAAATAAAAGACCATTTCTTGCCTTTCTTGGTCCTTTAGTAATAATAAAGTATATGACTAATATAATTATGCATTTTTGTATATTTGAGTGCTGTCTTTTTCAAAAAAATGAGAAAAAGGTTGATGACAAGACAATTGACTAAAAAGAGAGACTAAGGTTCATGATCCAGCTCAATGAGTAATAACACAAGGGAATATGTTTAAGCGTCTAAATGGATCCCATCTATCGTCAACTTCCTTTTGATTCATGGTATGAACAACATACTTTGGTTCTCTACTCCATGGATTGTCAATTATTCTCAATATCTTGAAATAAACAGCACAGATCAATGTTTCTAAATGGATATAATTCTCTTTTTTTTTCGATACGAATAAAAAGCAGGAGAGAGTTACCAATCTACTTTTGTAAAATTGACATCCTTTTTTATATATTTGCTTTTTCTTTGTTTTCGGCATATATAAAAAACAAAAGACGTGAAATGGTAGACAACTGAAATGGTGTTCATTGGCTCGTTATATATTCATTTCAAAATATATAGGACATAACACAGAGAGAATGGGTATCACAACAAGGTCCTTCTTCTGATCAGCCTCCATCGGTGCCAGGTGAGAATCATAATGAAGCCACTACCAACAATACTGTATTGGTCATTTCAAGCGATGAGTCAACTACTGACGGTGAAGAGGAGGCAGTAGTTGTAATATCGGACGGAGAAGAAGAAGAAGAAGAAGAAGAAGAGGATGAAGCGTCTGTTGTAGTTGGTACTCAGTGTAGTACAACAAGTCAACCAAGAAGACAGCAGCTACCCAGAAGTCTGGGTTCCATATTGGGTTATAGATCTCTTACTAGAGTAAGTATCTTTTATTTCACAACCAATATCTACTATTATTACTGATATAAATGAGTACATAATAGGATAAACAGCAGCGGGCTGAGAGGGCAATGACTCAACGTATGCTTATTCTTTCACGTGAAACATTGGATGATTATTGCGAAGAGTTTGAAGTAATTGGAACTGTGGGGAGTGTAAGTATATATACATAAACATATATCACTGGAATTGACAACAAAAGATAGGCGTATAATGTTACTATTGGCCAGAGAATGTCATGTAGCTGTATTGATTTCACTAGCCGATCCTCACCTTGTAAACATATTTTGATGCTTCTGTTAAAGGTATACAGGTTGGACTTTACCAGTCCACTTTACCGTAGTTTAAGTTCGACTTCTGAACAGAGAAAGGACGCCATTATGAAATCTACACATGATCCTTCTGCTTTTGTATCTGATGCAGTTCGACAGAGGATCAATCAAGTCTTGTATCAATCATCCACAGCGAGTAGACCAATAGCTCAACAGTAAATCTTATTATTTGATATATATCCGAATAGGGAAATCAACCAAATACAATATATTTAGACATCCTTTGGATCATTCTGATTGCGCCATCTGTTTTGATCCCTTTATTGAAAGTGAAAGGACCAATGTAGAATTTTGTTGGGTTTGCGGTAATAATGTGCATGGGGTATCCTCTTTTTTTTTTTAATGCGGTTGACACACTCCCTTAAAAAACAAAGAATTTTAACCCCTTTTTTTTTATTTTATGACTATAAAAAGCAATGCATGGCGAGATGGATATCTACCAGAACTGGAGTGAATGAAACCAATGCAACATGTATTTACTGTAATCAAACATGGCACATTCTACCTACTACTCCAGGCGAGCATCGCCGAAAAGATGCATCAAAGTTGGATAGTCGACATGTGGATGATCATGGCTTTGTTAATGTAGCAGTAGAGGCAGGTTTACCGAGTCAGAGACCTGATTTTAGACCATTTTATCGAGGGAGAATACGAAGAAGAGGAAGAAGATACAACTATTATGATGATGAATGTGAGTGTGATTGCTGTTCTTATGAGAACTATGAAGATGATGAATGTGATTGTTATTGCCATGAACACAGGGATTATGATTAAGTTTGCTGTATTTTGAATAATCGCTTTTTAAATAATAAACATATGCTTTTATTTTAATATATATTCCCTTTTTTCTTTTAAAAGCCTGCCCATTCTATAGAGAATGTAACAACTTGATCCTCTGTTTCCTTCTCCTCATCGTTGATGATGATACCAGCCAATACAAATGCCTTCTTTACGTTTGTTGCAAGGCGTCCCATACTCACAATGTCAACACCCGAAAATGGCTCATCAATGGCCGATACAATAAACTGACTATGAAAACCTGAAGGGTCTCCAGGATAAAGAAGATAATCTCCACCAAATTTAGATCCACCCGTAATGAAATAATCCAATGACCAAAAATACTCAAACAGTGTGTTTTTGATGGGATCTGGTTTTATCAGATTAGTATCACCCACGACCATAGCCAATTCTATATATATATACATATATATTGATGGTCAGTGACAGCTTTTCTTTGGAAATAAGTCAAAGAGTTGCCTTTTTTTAATAAAAATTCGACTTGTTCAGGTAGTAAAACAAGTGGAAGTCCATAAAAACCATTTTGCATGGGGAATCGTGTTAATGTGCCTGTGAGGTAACCTACAATTCTATGCTCATATCGTAATCGCTCAACATCTAGTGTTAAAATAGTTTAAGTTTATGAATAAAACATGAATTGAGAAAGGGTAAAAACCTTTAGCATTAAATACAAAATATTTGTTTCCTAATGACTTTATTTGAATAAGTGAATTCATATAAAAGCAGAAAATCTTTTTTTTTTTGGGTGATTTTTTCTTAAAGATATCTGTAGATTGACTCGTCCAATCAAAGTCAGTAAGAATAGCAAAAGTTAAAAATTGATCCATATTGTTTATGTTGAATTGAAAATAAATGGTTTTATCAAAACGTTATCACGAATTGGCAATGATTTCTACTTTCATTAAACTCATTTGTATACATTTGCATAAGTTTTGCATTATGCATTTATCACGCAAAATCGAACTGTTATTTGATTTTTCAAATTTTATAAAGTCAATGAATGAAAGAAACAATAAAAAATATACATATTGTCTTTTTCACATTATTGAGAAAAATTTTCAAATTAATGAGAAAAGTTTTTCATATTATTGAGAAAATTTTTATAATTTATGAGAAAAGTTTGAATATTTAATGAGAAATTGCTGATGACAAAAAAAAACTGACTTAAAATGGAGGATAAGTTGAGAGGACTAAAGGAGTATAAGTTCCTAATCCAACTCAATGAATAGTAACACAAGAAGGTATGTTTAAACATCTAAATGGATCCCATCTATCTTCAACTTTAATTGTCATGTGCATATTATCACTCATGCTCAATCGAAACCTCTATTTTACTAATGCAAAGATGTGAAATTGCAAAACTGCAAACTAATAATGAATCCAACACGAGTTAAGATGTTTCAAGACTCTGATTTATTAGTATTTTGTATTTTTGTATTTTTGCAGTTTTGCAGGTAATGACAATGATACATATATTTTTAAAGTGATGAGACTAACTTTTTTTAATATGATCACCGTTGAATTTAAATCGGCATTTATTGCGTTTTACTTTGCTGTTTTTTTTTGTGTAAGTGATAATATATATATACTATGATGTTTAATCCATTACTAATGCCATCGACACTATTTGTCTTTTCTAAATTAGGTGTACTGTTTTCTCAATAATTCTCCTTATTTTTCTCAATTAATATTTATTTTTTCTCATTAATTATTCCCCTTTTTCTCATTAATTTGTAATTTTTTCTCAATATCTTGAAAAAAACAGTATAAGGAAGACTAATTATAATAAATGTTTGATAATAATAATAATGGATATATATCTATAAGTTATTGTCGGATATAGTTTTAAAACGGGTTTTCGTTAGGTCGAATGATCACAGGAGGTGATTGTTGATGAGGAGGCGACTGTCTCGTGCGTCCTGGATTTACAAAATGTACAAATGGTTGGAGCGTGACTCTCTTCATAAATTTCATCAAGAGTTTGGATGTACTTGACTTTGTAAGGTTTTCAAAGTGGGCTGCTCGATCTTCATGGTTTTCGCTATTAGTGAATGTGGGGACTGAGCTGTCCGAGTGTGTTCGTCTTAGACTGAGGTAGGATTCGTTTTCCTCTGGTTGATGTTGGTGTTGTTGATATTGATGTTGATGTGGTGGATGCCCATTTTCTAACCCTTTATATATATATATATATATATATATATATATATGGTAGATTTTTAGATCAATCCTCTTTGGCTACATTTACTATTTTTTACCCTTTTTTAAATCTTACATGTGGTTGTATGACTAGTGGTTAGATTAGGTCTACGATGACCAGCAAGCTTTTCCAATATATTTTCTGATGCTAGACCGTGACGCTGTTGATCTTGTTCTGTTGCCAATTCGATTAACCAGTATGTATCGACAACAGTTTCAGGTTGAACCATATCTTCATCCATACACATGACGGATCTTTTGGTTTTTGGTATTAGAGATTCTTTTGGTTGAAAATATCTCGTGTTTCGTGCATATAAAATGGGGCTACTTGTGGAGGGTCGACTGTTCGTTTCATCTGTATCAAAGGCTGTCAGTAAGCCAATTTGCTGTAGTTGAATCTCATCGCCTTGTACAAGAGGTTTCACCCTTCGGATATGCTCGTTGATATTTAATTTAACATGATAGTCATGCTCTGTGATATATTTGAGTATGTTGTGATGGTATTCGATGGCCCAGTTGGTGATCTCATCCGCTGTGTGATTCTTCTCAGGAATTAGTTTTAACTGTCTTATACGTGAACGAGGATCAGGATGTGGCGTTGGCTGGTAGTGATATGAACGGCAGGAGAGAATCATCCTATCTGTATTGAGAAGCTTTGTATCCGTGATGGTTGTAGCTTGACTGACACTTGAGTTATTTAGGACAACTGGCTCTCGTATATTGATTTTAGTCTTGCACCCAGGAAAGATAAATACACGTTCACTTCCCCGAATGATCTGAGGTCGATAATTTATTACATCATAATCCAAACCGGCAGCAGGTGTGCTGTTCTTTGTGTTGGTCCAGTTGAAAGTCCAAATATAATGACTATCCTTTTCTGTATGAATATCTGCTTGTTGTAATGGTTTAACAATAAGCATATTATCCATGGTGGTACTTGCATTGTGGCGCGGGCTCCAACCAAGATAACTCTTTTTGGACCTGTTGTATAGTTTTATTGGCTGGTTTATCAAGATACGACCGAATTTCTCTTTGATTAAATGATCAACTCTCACTCGCCACTCCTTGTCAAGTAATTCGTGTAGAGGTGTCAGGTCGTTTCTTCCTACTATCACGCATTCTTGAAGAAATTGAGGAATATCAACAATCGGGAGATTACTTTTATTCAAGTCCCCTCGAAGTGCTGAATTGACTGAATGATATTGATTAAAGTTTTCAAGTCGATCATTGAAGCTATATGATTTTTCAATATATATTCTATAACCTATTATAGACATATATATATATATATATATGAATATAATTATATATATGTGTGTGTATTAGAAATGAGGAGAAATTGAAAATTAATCAAAAAAGCAAAAAAAAAAAAAAAAAAAAAATGAAAGAACAATAAAAAAACTGTCAAAAATATATTTTTTTTCTTACCAAAAACAATCTTTCTTGGCCAAAAGTAACCAAACTCATCCCAGAATTCCAGTAATTTATTCCATCTTACGTTTACATCTGTTTCAGCCAGAGCCTTCTCAATAGACTTTTTCATTGAGTCTGTTGGCCGCAGTATCGCATCCATACTAATGGTTGCGTATTTCCGTATTTGAATCGCATGAACCGTATGCACACCATGGGTAACCCGATGTAGGACATTTGAACTGAATAGCATGTAAAGATCCGCCAATGTATTAATAAGTGCATTATCATTTATATGCTGAATAGTGCCGTTCTCAACGAGATTCTCTGTCCATTTCGAGTCGGTAATCACTTGGGTTGCTACAGGCTTTGTAATATCAGGCTGAACAATAATACTGGGCATCTTTGCCAATACAAAACAGCCTTTATTGCTTAGTTTCCCACTCGGGCAGATACCATACCTCCAGTCTTGTAATCGATATAAAAGCGTCTCTGTTTCATCTGGATCCAACTTATAAGGAGCAGGTACAGATATCATTTGTTTTTATTTAGGTACAAAAAGGAAAAAAAAAAAAAATCATAAGAATTAAAAAAAGGAAGAAAAAGAATTTTGAAA
This sequence comes from Backusella circina FSU 941, assembly GCA_025399235.1. Classification (NCBI taxonomy): domain Eukaryota; kingdom Fungi; phylum Mucoromycota; class Mucoromycetes; order Mucorales; family Backusellaceae; genus Backusella; species Backusella circina. The sequence goes on along the minus strand of MU622345.1, from coordinate 45,043 downwards.
TTTTTGTGATCAAATCTTTTCCCCCTGTGCTACCATGAATGTTATGAAATACTTTATTTGGGGCTTTATTTTTGTTTGTTTTTTTCTTTACAATTTTATGCAGTCATGGTCGTGGCCGCAGGGTTTTTGGAAAAGATCGACTTGATCCAGTCAAGGTAGCCTTTTCTCTCCTTTTCAGTAATGGTTTCCATCACCTCTTCCTCTTCATCATCGTCATTATCTTCGAGTGTTTTGAACTCAAACGCTTTAATATTATGTGTACCATTCAACCTGATGGATTCATTGTAAAGTGCTACGGCCTCGTCCATATGTTCGCGCATATACTGTGCTCGCTGACTACAGTATGGATGGGTGCTTCCAAACCAGCTTTTATACATGGAATCGAAATAGCTTTGTATACGGGATTCAAAATTTCCAAAGGTCCACTCTCCGTCGTCTTCTTCATTATCTTCTTCCATTTTCTTTGTATACTCATCCATCTTTTCCCATACGTCAATGGCAGCTCTTGGATCGAAGCCTGCCTTGGCCATTAATTGTAATCCAATGAGATCAGCCTATAAAAGGAAATAAATTAGATTGGATATATACATACAATAAGGGATGTTTCTTTTTACCTCTACTTCTAATGGTCTACTGTAAGCTGTTGTAACCTCTGCATCAACAAATTTGATAAGATATGTGTTTAAATTTTCATTAATATACCTATACATTCAAAAAAAAAAAAGGTGAGTAAAGCTAAATAGCATATTTCAATTCCTCCCAATTAAAGTACATACGGTCCAAGAGGCTCGGTAAACATCCAAAAGAAGCCACGAGCCATATCAATAATAGAATACAAGAGTGACTCCATACCAAACTTTTCACAAGTATGACGCTGCAAACTATGACCAAGCTCGTGTGACAAGATAACTGCGATTCTATCCGGATCATACTCCAAAAGTTCCATGATTTGGTCATAAATAACAATATTACGTCCAATACAAAGGGCATTGAGAGTCTCATTATCCCAGATAATATGCAGCTTATAATCTTTGATAGGTTCCCCTTCCTTGTATTCTCTCACGGGGTCTCGAGCATCGTCTACCGTTACCTTTGCGATCCTATCGACAATTTCCTTTACCCAGATTGCAATGTAAGTCTCATCATCTACTCTGTCATCTCCCCATGCATTTTTGAAAATGCTCATAGCTTCTGTCATCACCTCTTCCTCTTCCTCTTGTGACATGTAAATCAATCTTAATCGAGATGTATTCGGTGCCTGGAAAATAAAACGGTTAAACAAAAAAAGAACACTCAATCCTATATTTTTTTTTTTAAAAAAAAAACCTCCATCAAACAAACTATCTTACCATGTCTAAACCAACACCAACAAGTATACCAGAACCTACTAAAGGAATCATCACCAATGCCATAAGAACGGATGCACCTTTACCCTTTCGTAAATGATATGGAAGTAGAGTCAAGGATGTCTTTGAGGTAAATGAAATGATGTTAACAATGCTAGAGGTTTTTGCGAAACCTGCAATAAGACCAGCAAATGGAATCAGGGGCACCTGTGATGGTCTTGATGCATGGAAGGGTCTTCTTGTTGTGACAGAGGGGATGTATGTGAATGATTGAGGTGCTCTTGCACGTGCTAGAGGAGAGCCTGTGTTGATTGCTCTTGATCTGGCTAGTGAGCGGCCGAGAGTGATGACGCTTCCAAATCGGTTCATATTTGACTAAAGAAAAAAGAAATTGAATTAAATAAACAAAAGAAAAAATTCAAAAGTTTATTTAAATCCAAGGAAAAAGTAGAAAAAAGAAAAAGCAGGTACAAATAAAATTGCTTGACATTGGTGATATTGAGCTTCTTTTTTGTGATAGCGTGACGATTTGCGCAGACAGTGTAACCTCCTCTATGTTTTATATATATACCTTTCAAAAAACATCTTTTTAAAGAGCCGTGTACGATTTAGCATTTCCACTTTAGTCCAAATTCTATTTTTGGTACAGTGATTGAATGAATTTATAAAATGCTGTAAGTAATAACAATGAAATACCAATACACTGGTAAGTGGGCGTTGCAAAAAAAAAAAGAAGCTCAAAGCTTTGTGTAATGAAATACGCTTGTTACACAGTCAGTAGATGCGAATATTGCAATGCCTTTTACATTATTAATTATAACATGGATTGAATTCTAAAGAAAAAGAATAAGAAAAACCAAACATATGGTTTATATAGAAAAGACATTTAGATATTTTGTATTTTAAATCTAATTCAAGTACATACTCGTTCATACATTTAGTATAATCATTTTCTTTCTTTTTTTTTTTAAAAAAAAAAAGAAAGAAAATGATTTCACCATGTGAAATACTAAAGTCAAATACTTGCTTGCCCCAAGAAGGTATCTGCGCGTAAAGATGCGAATGCGCAAGTACGCCACCATCGGGGGGGGGGGTAAAAATGACTTTGCCACTGTATATACGCCTTTTTTTAAATCTGAAATCACATCTACAATTTGAATGAGTCAATTTTTCTTTTTTCAGTGGGCATATCTTCCCGAAGTTTTGAGACCCAGTGGCTCTCCCTGGAAATCCATTTCTAAAACGAGCATAAAAGCCGAGCCTTCGCCTTGTTGCACAAAAACTTTCTTCTCCACCATTTACTTAAAATGAAATATATCATAGTTTCAACATTGCTTTATATTAAATGTGTATTAGTGGTACCCAGTGTAGTTTGGAACTCGTAAGAGCAAAGTGTACATACATTACAAAAACTTCCACTATTTAAAAAAAATTCAATTGAAAGGTGATATATAAGTCATGATTGTTGTCATTTGTACCGATTAATCTCGGTTTCTATTTATTCTTTTTTTTGTATGTTTCAATGAATACAAGATCATCATTATTGACCAATTATCAATTTAGTAACAATAAACATCTAACGCTTATTATCTTTATATGGTTTTCCAACATGAAATGCATTAAAAACCAACAAAATAACAAGACTTTTATTATGAGATATAATGAAATAAAATAGAGTGGAAATAGTAATAATTGAATTAATTTTTAAAATGGTATAAAATAAAGACAAGCATCTTGCTCGTATTGACCACACTGTATATTGATCAGCGGTGAGAGAACCACTGCCCTAGGTGAAGATGTGATAAAATTGTGAACTTGATAATTCTGTCGCTTTGTAAAGATGTGTGTCGGTGACACAAATATTATTTCTCTTGAGTATCATTTTTGGTTTGGTTTATATTCCAGGTTATGTATTAGAGTAGAAAGTGTTGTCCAGATGCATCTCATTGCTAAAAATCAATGAGCCAAGTTTGAGTAGCAACTCCTTTTTGTGTCTTGTGTCTTGTTGGTTGTTGTTTGTTGTTTGTTGATTTTGTCTTTGTTCTTTTGTTTTATATTGATATCGGGTCATGACAAAGTACCATACCATTAGCTGTAGATTATCTCCAGACCGGAATGTCCGAATACCAGGTGAAAAATGCCTGTTTCCATGGGAAAAAATATGTGCATGCAAGTAGTTCATAAAGCAGATCAGCCTCTTCAACTTTTTTTTTTTTTTTTTTATGATAGTCTTCCGGTAGGCAGCCAAAATGTAGCAGAGTACAATAAAGTAAAGTAGATTGCAGAGCCAGTCGAAAGGTGAAATATAAACATACAACTGGCAGAAGAAGTATATTGATATCCCAAAGTGATCACGAATATTCACAATAATAATTGATAAAGTAAAAATATTATTACGAATAAAGTATGACAATTATAATAACTATCAAGAATAGACCAGCCCTTCCTCTTCCATTAATAGACACTGAAAGAGAGAATATATCTACATTCAAGTGATGTAGTGAACATGAACATACGCAAATGGCAGTGCGATCCAACAAAGAGTGTTCTGTTAGATACGATACCGCTGAGGAGGAGAGTGTTGCATCAAAAATAGACATGTAGACATGGAGCTTGACCATCAAAGAGCAAAGATAGTCATTCCATTTGATTTAAACCAGACCAGACCAGGCCAGATTAGACCAGACCAGACCAGACCAGACCAGACCAGACGAATAGGCATTTGGTAAACTTGTATTACACTCACAGGTGATGGAGAGTAACAGAACGAATAGATGGAAATCGCCTGAAGTCAACTGTAAAGAACGAATCTGAGGGCTAGGTGCTCATACCAAGGTAAGCTTGTCTTGTCCTGTCTGTGTTCATTTGCTGTGTTTTTGTATTGATCTTGAAGGTTCTTGTTCCTTTCCTTTTGCATGTTGATTTTGTAAGAGAATCATTTTCAATGTAGCATTTGGGAACTCCATTAAAGATGATTTGAAGCATTGTCTCATTGACTTTTTAAATGGTCCCAGCAATGTAGTTATGAAGTGTGATAGTCTGGAAAGTACCAAGAACCACTTGTAGCAATAGTCTGTTTTGATAGTTGCAACTAAAGTAGAGTTTAGTTTCAGATCAACTTTTATTGATTTTTCTTTTTTTCTTTTTTTTTTTTTTTTTTTTTTTTTTTTTTTTTTTTTTTTTTTTTTTTTTTTTTTTTTTTTTTTTTTTTTTTTTTTTTACTTGCCTTCTTTAATAAAAAATACCTGTGTTCAATTCTTTCTTTTCTTCCTTCTCGCATTGATTCTACTTCATTTTGATTCTTTGTTTTTTATCTTGCTCTTTTTTTATCTTGTTCTTTTTTCTTTCTTTTTTTTTTTTAAAAAAAACAGGAAGAAAAGAAAAAGGTATTCGGAATACCACATGTCCCCACGTAAACAACAGTAGTGTTTGTATTTTTGTTTCCTAATTTTAATAATAATAATGATTAGTATAAGTTTGTTTGATTAGCTTCTATTTTTTTTTTTTTTTTTTACTTACCTACTGTCTCTTCTAAAAATGCTTTTCTTTACTATTCTTTTAGAAGATAACCGAAACCCACCATCGGTCTTATTTACCTGCCCATTATGCTTATTCGATGTCAAAAATAAAATAATAGAACAATATAAAAAACAAAAAGCAAAAAAAAAAGGAAACAAAACCCAAAGGTCCAGCCTTCTTCTCTATCTACTTCTATTTCTATAGTATTCAAAAATTCTATCTTCAGACCGTCAGACCCCACAAGACAACAGGACAAGCCCATTATCTGCGGCCAAGCAGACGTGATCTTCTACTTGTTCGATTCATCGATACGCGAGCTTCCTCCCGAGCCTCCTCCTGCTCTTCTTCCTCCTCAAAAAGACGGAAGACATCACGCACCTCCTCAAGATCTCTGGTTACAGTGGCACAGGTGGCACACTCGCAATCAGCTGGGTGCTGTTCAACACGAGGTGGAGAAGCAGCAGAGCCAGAACGGCCCTCGGAGAAATCCTGGTCCTGCACAGGGGATTGTGTCAAAACTTCTAAATTGGCTTCCAAAACCTCAGTAGAGGGGAGCGTTGGAAGGTCTTCGCTAGGACCTCTATTCAAAACAACATCTCCTTCCTTACTTGTCTCTGGAGAGGCATCCGAAATCACCGGACGGTCTCCCTCAAAACTGGATGCTTCTGTTATCATTGGTTCTGCCAAAAACAAATCAGACTCCACATCGCTGTCTAAGTGCGCTTCTAACTCCATGTGGTCTTGGACCGTGGGTTCACCAACCTCACTAGGAAGAGGATCCGCCATCAAAATGTCCTCACACGCTACACGGTCGCTGTGCTCCTGCATTTGAGAAAAAGAAGCTCCCATCATTTGCGCGGGTTGATCCAAATCAACACCACCAAGACCGCCTTCTACCTGGACATCTATATCCATCATCTCGGGAACGTATTCAAAAGGAACAGCTCCTTTCCACCACCAGGGATCAATCTCCATACGATCACCGCAAGAAAGATCAACCTGAATAGCGGCCCAATAGGTTTCCATACTGGGTGTGGCTTCGGGAACATAAGCTTCCACAGCAGGAGCTGCTTCCACTTGGAGGTTCACCTCGGCATTACCACGGACTTCATCGCTATCGGTGACAACAGATACAGGAGCTTCAGACACCACTTGGGCATCATCCACCACAGAGACACCATCAGAGACAGTATCTCTACCAGTAACAGCTGCAGATCGAATCAAACCAGGCCACAAAGTAGCCACAGCAAGACGTTCTCTACAACTCTGGCATGCCTCAGAGTAATGACTGCGACCATCAACAGCCAAGCCGAAGGGAGGGGTACAAATGTGTCCTACTAGCCGAACGTCCTCTTGACGAAGAAGGGGGGTTCCAGACGTTCCGACGGGAGTGGCCTCAGGAGTATTAGAAGAAGGGCCAGCTTCAAAATTGGAGTCACTAGGACTATCAAAACTGTTACTAGCACCCTCCCACGCGAAGAAGTCAAGCACCAGAGGAACAACTACAGCGCTACAAACGTCCACAAGGCCTCCTACTGCCTTCAACAAACAATAACAGAGTAGGTAACTTATCGAAATAAGTACGAAAAGGATACACATCAGATTTTCAATATAGAGCGGATTAGGTCGAGACATCTTGACAATAAGCAATGAGGTGTAATGAGAGAAGAAAAAAAAAAAGGAAAAAAGTATTTTTTTTTTTTTGTTTCTTTTCTTTTTTTCCCACACTAGCAAAGATGCATATATTCGATTTTTCTTTTTTTTTCTTTTTTGTTTTAGTGTGCTTAAAGCCATCGTTGATTGAGTTCTAAAAATAAAGCGCTTTTCTTAATATGAAATTAGCATGATTTTATATTCATGCACAGAGGTTACTTATTTAAGGCTGTATGATGAAGGGAATACGATATGATGTGACATCTACCTCATATAATATGATGGACAGATATAAAACTAAATATACTCGGCATATATACATACATACATTATTTGATCCAGAAGATCACATAATACAGATGACTGTTTAATATTATCCGCCATCCGCCTTACTTTCACTATCTTGAATGAATAAGAGATAAATAAAACATTACAACAAATAGAGTATAATTTTAGAATCAATACTTATATAAGCTTAGCTACCTTATGTGAGAGTTCAGAACCAATTGATCTAAAGATATCATGTTTAATTGTATTGTAATATTATCAGATGCTAATCAGTAGAAGAAGCATATTTGTGTTCTAATTCACAAACAATGTTATCCATAATATATAGATTATTGGATGCATTTGGTAATAAGTCTAAATAATGATCCTATCTAGCTTATTGATACATGGTTCTCAGGATAATATAATTTTAATGCGAATGTGAAGTATTTGGTAGATAATATGAGTTTAGTATACATATTCACTTATATTAAATTTGTAAAAATCGAATATTGCATAATCTACATTTAAATGTAAAGTTAATTATGCATCAATATTGGTTAGCATGAGTTGCATTGGATTCATCATTTCAAATTTGGAAAAGATTTCAAATTTGGAAAAGTATTGCTCTTGTTGGACCGTTGCAGTACGCGAAGAGTCTTTTTTCAATGTCTCTTTGATTTTAAGAATAAGAATATTTTCAATATTTTGATTTGTTCCACAAATGCCATACTAATAATAACGCTTAGTGGGATATTGGTTCCTTTTTAAGTGGAAATGTTAAAAATACTCGAATAAAAGAGTTAGACTAACTATCAGGCAATACTAAAAACAAAGAGACCTGCTCCTTTGTTCCAAGTGTTCATTTAAATTCCACGTCACCAATACAAAGAACTCATCACTTGATAAAAAGTAAATGCTATTATTTCTCTTTAATTTATTATGATGAAAATGACAAAAGTAAAGAAAAATAGTGTATAATTAGAAGAAATAATAACGAATCAATAAAACAAACAATATAACACTAGCAATAGCAGCAGGAGGGCCATATTTACGATACAAAGCTTGTAAATTTAAATGACGTGCCTTATCTTTAAACAACTTTGCACTATCCTTTAATTCACCAGAAATTGTACTCATACCTTTTATGATAGATGTGTTAAAAAAATAAACCATTCAAACAAACACAATAAACCACTTACGATCCAAACTATCACCACGCCATAACAGATCTTCCATGTTCTTTGTCATAATACGTGTTACATCCTGTAAATCCTCATTCAATTTGGACAGATTGTTTTGAGTTCTTGTGTCTTGATAGATTCTCTTTGTTTTTTGCATAAAAGTGTCTAATATGTATCCGCCAATTAGAATAAAGAGACACACACATATAGACAAGGTTATTGTTGTTTCTTACCAAACTTTACAAACGCATAAGGTCTCAATCCAGGCTTTTCAACCTCATTTCCATAACTCATATTGAATTCCTTTGCCAACTCTTCCAAGTAACTAAATGCAAGCTTACGAGGATAGGATTGATCACAGATACAGAGATAACATACACCACTTTCAATAATATAGCTTTAAAAAAAAAAAGAAATAGACTAGTATCAGCTTTTTTTTTTTTTTCTCTTCTTTCCTTTATGTATCTTCTCCTTACTGGAACGCGTATTTTCCAGACTCAATAGAACATCTCGGTTCAGAGTTTATGTTGAGTCGTTTAAAGATTGTCTTCGCTTGACCTTTGAATTCAGCCAATTCAGTCTCTACCTTTTTATTTTATAAAAAAAAAAGCCATCATCATAATGAATAACACACATTCACACAATAAAAAAAAAAGGCTTGTTTCAGACATGAAATAAAGTACCTGTTCATCATCCATACTTGCAGCTAAGGGAAGCCCATCAGATATTCTTGCAATAATTGTTGTTTTGACCATTGTTTATTACTGTAAAGTGAAAAGGAAAAGGAAAGAACAAGAAAGAAATATATATTTAAAAAATATAAAAAATAATGATAAAATAACCAAAAAGGAAATAGGTCGATGCCGTGACGTGGCAAGATGGATGTTTGCCAAGTTATATGTATATATATACGTATATATAATGACCTATTATTATGTCTATTTATTTGTTTTATATATATATATATATATATATATATTAAATATATTTCTATTGAGCAATCAGATCGTTTAAAGTTGCAATAACATCTCCTTCATGATTCTTCAAAGCTGATTCAGCTTCACCTTTAGTAAGACCCATTTCAGTTACCTGAACAAACAAACATATGTATAAGTATATCCATTTCTCTGTTTCTAGCACCTTACCAAAAGATCAATATCGGCTTTAGCAATAACAGCAGGTGAGGGTTTAGTAATACTAAAAAATCGATTCGAGTATTTTAGAAACTTGATAAAAATGTGATACAAATATGCTTTACCTCATCTTCTTTTTAAAGTCATTAGCAAGTGTATTCAATTCAATAAGTGTCTTTTGTTATTGTTATTGTTTTTTTATTAGTATCTATTAACTGCGTTCCTCATATATAACCATATACCTTTGCTAGTTTGTCAGTCTCTTGCTGTTTGGCATTGACTTTATCTAGCTGTTCTTTAGCAACAGCACCATTACTGTGACCATGACCATGATCGTGGTTGCAGTTGGAATGGTCATGGTGATCATGTGAATGTCCCTTAGTTGCTGCCATATTTTTTTTATTTTTTGGTTTTGTATTGAAAAGAGACGTGCCAAACTGAAAGTGGCCCCGAAAATGATTGTTTTTTTTTTTTTTGCTTTTTTTTTTTTTTTTAGAGTACCGTTGAATAAGAGGCGATGATTGGTTGCTTTCCAAAGGACAAGTGTCCATGGTTGACAAAAGTATATTCATTGTACTATTTTTATAAAGAATACATAGTCATTCAATGCATTGGTTGTTTCTAAAAGTAATATAATCAGATACAGAATAAGCGTCATTTAATATGAGCGTATTGAGTGAGATGAACAAATCAAGAGGCGAGGTTTATGATCTCTCTCTCTCTCTCTCTCTCTATCAACAAAAGCAAGTGTAGAGACATTCTACTCTACCCTTTTTTTAATACGAACCATCATTATATGAAGCAAAGCAACATTGATTCTATTTTAGCAATTGAAATGGCCTCTCAAATCAATCCTTTATTTGAAATACCCGAAAAGCAGGTACAAAACCATGAATTTAGACCTTCGTCCTATAAAAACTTACGAGTCCATCCAACATAGTACTGTTCTGTTTATTTTGTTGATGAATAAGGACGGGTTTTCAATATATATTTCTATATGTTTATTCTTTTCTTTTTTTAAGATCGAGATGCCTCTATGCATGCTTGGATTGCCCCAGCGCATGATTTAATGGCCTTAAATAGATCTGTAAGTTGAACAGGATTATCACAAGCCTCGACCTGTTCTGTTAATAACTCCATCTTCTTAGAGAGTCTAGAAATAACGATGTCTGATGCAAAGTGGCTGGCATTTTCAATAGATGATGATGGTTTATGGCTTGTTTTTTCTGTCTTGTGTTTACGGGATTTCTTTTCCACTTTCTGTCTCTTACACTATCATTATTACAAAAATAAAAAAAAAGGTGAATAAGCATACAGAATACTCTAGTCTATTTACCTCTTTGGGCAAAGGTGTGATGGTGGGTGAATGAACAAGCTTGGGTTCTGAAGCAGGCTCAGTGGATTGAGTGATAGCAGGAGGCTCTTCTACAACCGGTTCCTTTTTCATTTTCTTAGCCATGACAGCCTTTTCCTCCTCTTCCGTCAATATATAATTCTCACAAATAACACAAAACATTTGCTTGGTATCAGGATTGCGAATCAAAGGTACCTAAAGTTTTTTTTTTATGGTTAATATGCAACCAACAAAACCAATATATATATATTTATTTACAGCATAACAAGACTCGTTAGGACATTGCTCATTTAACAAGGCCCAGCGTTGAAGCATTTTCTGTCCAATCAACTGAGAAGCCTTGGATGACTGTTCTCTTCTCTCACGTCTGATCCGTAACTCATCGTCTCCAACTACAGGAAGAGCCTGTTGCTGCTTTTGTTCGGGTTTCTTTATATTGGCATTAGGTGCATTAGGAAGTTCATCATGCTTTGTACAAAAACTAATAGATCCATCCTTTGATCGCATTAAAGGGTAGGAACAACCTGGGACCTTACAGAGTTCGTCTGTCATAACCTAAGTAAAAAGTGTTATTCAAACAAGTCAGTGATAGGTTTTGGTTTATTTTTATAGTCAACTTACCCAGCCTTGTAAAAGATAGGTACTTAATAGATTACCAGCAGTGTCGTCGTCTCTCATTGTGTTTAACTTTTGATTGAAACAGAAAAGAACAAGAGAAAAAAGAGGGCTTAATTTAGATTGAACGGTAAAAAAAAAAAATATCATTGACCAATCAGGGAGTCTTTTTTTTCAGCAAGAAACGTCAAAAAAACACACACCCTTTCTTTATTGATCAAGGAATTCACTATAGCTATCACCAATCTCCTCCAACATGTGCGATGTTAACACTGCACGCTTATGCTTTCTAAAAGCCAATTTTGAACTCCCTCTTGAAATACAACAACCACTCCATGCAGCATACATTGCAATATCCTTGGATTGGATTTCATTCGAGTGTCTAGACAATCTACTTTTAATTCAAAATAACTAAACTAATTCAATAGCACTATGTTACTTACTCCCAAACGCGCTCTTCATATGCCTTTCCCCAAGCTAAAAATGCAGCAATAGCACCGGATAATATATCCCCCTGACCTCCCATACGTTTTAGACCACCTTCCACATCACATTTAAGAACTATCGAATACAAAGACAGACTAAGTAGGATGTGATAGTTAAATAGTGCATCTATTTTACTTACTATCAGTGCCATTGGTGATGTAATCCACCCCTCCCTTTTGAACTACAGTCACACCGCCCAGTGCTTTACTCAATGCCATGGCAGTTTGATCCCCAGGCTTGCCTTTTGTATCAATATTCTAAAAAACAAGATGAATGACCAAATACTCCCTCTCTCTCTCTCTCCCCAGTAAGAATTTCACTTTACCATACGCTCGCACAATCTTTGAAACTCTACAACATTGGGTGTCAGTACCGCCTTTTTATAGTCTTTTACCGTCTCTGGATGTTGTTGCACAAGATAAAGACCATCAGCATCCACCACAATGGCCATGTCTTTTTCACGCGCCTTTAAAATCAATTCCTTTGCGGTATCCAACATCAAACTGTCTCTTGATAGGCCTGGTCCAACAACAAGCACATGCAAGCGAGAAAAGATAGTTGTCACTCTATCAACAATCTCTTTTATAGAGGGACCATCTGCACCTTGTTTTCTATGAAAATGACAGCGTTTAGAGATACTTTTGGTACATTATATGTATAAAGAAGCAGAACTTTTTTTACTCTGTTGTTCTTAGATAAGGATGAACAATTAAATCTAAATCCCATGTTTTAAGTTTCAAGAAAAAAAACGTTATTTTTTATATATACAACTGGTTGGTGTTATTACCTGGAGAATAAGCCTATATTATATATACATAAGTATGATGCTAATATTACCAAAAATAAAAATACCTTGATAACAGTGCCTGCTCCAGGCTCACAAAAGATATGACAAAGATCCACACCCTAGAACCTCATTCAATACCCTCTTCATTTACTCTTTGTAATGACTTACCACTTTCATGGCAGCAATACCACTAAAGTAAGGTGCACCTGTATAACTAGTTTTATATATATATTGTTATTATCCATATTTGAATCAAATAAAACATATTACTCTTACTCTTCTGAACCACCAACAACACCAACTCGACCTTATTTATTTTTTTGTTTGTATAGAATAACTTTGAATTTACATGTTGGTTATGTTGAATTTGCAAATAGTTTACCTGCTTGTCCCTTGTGTAAATGGTGTGAAAGTGGTGGGATTAACTGACGTACTTTACTGATATCTGGAATTCTAGGTGTCATTTTTTATATATTTATCAAGGAAAAAAACAGAGACAATAACAAAAAAAAAAAAAAAGGCAAAACGAAATACTTTGCTGAGTTTGTTTTTGCATTACACGTAAATGTGTCATACTTTAGTGCTATTTGGCAATGGTATCCCAATACTGATTCAAGCTTATTCGACTATAAATGAAATGTACTTTATTTTTATTAATGATTATTTAGAAATGGAGACCCAGTATTACCACGTCAACCTATTTTATAGTGAACGTAACGAAGATTTTTACTCTTAACGAGATACTGAGAGGATATCTTGCTGTTTTTTTCAAGAGATTGAGAAAAAATTACAAATTAATGAGAAAAAGGGGAATGGTTAATGAGAAATAATAAATAATAATTGAGAATTATTGAGAACAGATAATCATTGTATAAATAAAGGCAATCCATAGAGTAGAGAACCAAAGCATATTGTCCATACCATGAAAAGGATGGAAACACTAGTAGAAGCCACAAGAGCATAGCATAGAGATCAGCATAGTGGACAAGTAGAGGAGGATATACCAGTTAAGACCATATGTATGTATACCAGAGCAGAACCAAGAAGAAGGGAAATATATAAAAAACAAGTGAGTTACCCATTAAATAAACATTGATAAAATTATAAAGTCTTGGATCATCTTGACTCGTGTTGGATTCATTATTAGTTTGCCGTTTTGCAGTAGTAAAGTGATACTGTCACTGAAACCACACCTGCCTAATAACAATAATAGTTTATAAATCGAACAACCCATCGCTACTCGTGCAAAATCAAAATTGTCAAGGGACCTACAAGCCTTGGGTAAAGCCAACCCAACCCCTGTGACGCAATAATTCTTATTCTGATATATTCTTGGAAATAATCTATCTTGGAGGCCTTAACTTCTTTTCTTATATTAATTTCTTTTGGTATAATAAAAGTCTCATTCATCTCATCAAACCTTTGAGCTTTGTTAAATTAAGTATGAATTTGCTGAAATATCACAGAAATATCAGAGAAATATCACATATAGCATTTTTATTATAATTAATAATATGATGAAAATAAGTAACCTCTGTGCATGAATATAAAATCATGCTAATTTCATATTAAGAAAAGCGCTTTATTTTTAGAACTCAATCAACGATGGCTTTAAGCACACTAAAACAAAAAAGAAAAAAAAAGAAAAATCGAATATATGCATCTTTGCTAGTGTGGGAAAGAAAAGAAACAAAAAAAAAAAAAAAATACTTTTTTCCTTTTTTTTTTTCTTCTCTCATTACACCTCATTGCTTATTGTCAAGATGTCTCGACCTAATCCGCTCTATATTGAAAATCTGATGTGTATCCTTTTCGTACTTATTTCGATAAGTTACCTACTCTGTTATTGTTTGTTGAAGGCAGTAGGAGGCCTTGTGGACGTTTGTAGCGCTGTAGTTGTTCCTCTGGTGCTTGACTTCTTCGCGTGGGAGGGTGCTAGTAACAGTTTTGATAGTCCTAGTGCCTCCAATTTTGAAGCTGGCCCTTCTTCTAATACTCCTGAGGCCACTCCCGTCGGAACGTCTGGACCCCCCCTTCTTCGTCAAGAGGACGTTCGGCTAGTAGGACACATTTGTACCCCTCCCTTCGGCTTGGCTGTTGATGGTCGCAGTCATTACTCTGAGGCATGCCAGAGTTGTAGAGAACGTCTTGCTGTGGCTACTTTGTGGCCTGGTTTGATTCGATCTGCAGCTGTTACTGGTAGAGATACTGTCTCTGATGGTGTCTCTGTGGTGGATGATGCCCAAGTGGTGTCTGAAGCTCCTGTATCTGTTGTCACCGATAGCGACGAAGTCCGTGGTAATGCCGAGGTGAACCTCCAAGTGGAAGCAGCTCCTGCTGTGGAAGCTTATGTTCCCGAAGCCACACCCAGTACGGAAAACTATTGGGCCGCTATTCAGGTTGATCTTTCTTGCGGTGAGCGTATGGAGATTGATCCCTGGTGGTGGAAAGGAGCTGTTCTTTTTGAATACGTTCCCGAGATGATGGATATAGATGTCCAGGTAGAAGGCGGTCTTGGTGGTGTTGATTTGGATCAACCCGCGCAAATGATGGGAGCTTCTTTTTCTCAAATGCAAGAGCACAGCGACCGTGTAGCGTGTGAGGACATTTTGATGGCGGATCCTCTTCCTAGTGAGGTTGGTGAACCCACGGTCCAAGACCACATGGAGTTAGAAGCGCACTTAGACAGCGATGTGGAGTCTGATTTGTTTTTGGCAGAATCAATGATGACAGAAGCATCCAGTTTTGAGGGAGACTGTCCGGTGATTTCGGATGCCTCTCCAGAGACTAGTAAGGAAGGAGATGTTGTTTTGAATAGAGGTCCTAGCGAAGACCTTCCAACGCTCCCCTCTACTGAGGTTTTGGAAGCCAATTTAGAAGTTTTGACACAATCCCCTGTGCAAGACCAGGATTTCCCCGAGGGCCGTTCTGGCTCTGCTGCTTCTCCACCTCGTGTTGAACAGCACCCAGCTGATTGCGAGTGTGCCACCTGTGCCACTGTAACCAGAGATCTTGAGGAGGTGCGTGATGTCTCCCGTCTTTTTGAGGAGGAAGAAGAGCAGGAGGAGGCTCGTGAGGAAGCTCGCGTACCAATGAGTCGAACAAGTAGAAGATCACGTCTGCTTGGCCGCAGATAATGGGCTTGTCCTGTTGTCTTGTGGGGTCTGATGGTCTGAAGATAGAATTTTTGAATACTATAGAAATAGAAGTAGATAGAGAAGAAGGCTGGACCTTTGGGTTTTGTTTCCTTTTTTTTTTGCTTTTTGTTTTTTATATTGTTCTATTATTTTATTTTTGACATCGAATAAGCATAATGGGCAGGTAAATAAGACCGATGGTGGGTTTCGGTTATCTTCTAAAAGAATAGTAAAGAAAAGCATTTTTAGAAGAGACAGTAGGTAAGTAAAAAAAAAAAAAAAAAATAGAAGCTAATCAAACAAACTTATACTAATCATTATTATTATTAAAATTAGGAAACAAAAATACAAACACTACTGTTGTTTACGTGGGGACATGTGGTATTCCGAATACCTTTTTCTTTTCTTCCTGTTTTTTTTAAAAAAAAAAAAGAAAGAAAAAAGAACAAGATAAAAAAAGAGCAAGATAAAAAACAAAGAATCAAAATGAAGTAGAATCAATGCGAGAAGGAAGAAAAGAAAGAATTGAACACAGGTATTTTTTATTAAAGAAGGCAAGTAAAAAAAAAAAAAAAAAAAAAAAAAAAAAAAAAAAAAAAAAAAAAAAAAAAAAAAAAAAAAAAAAAAAAAAAAAAAGAAAAAAAGAAAAATCAATAAAAGTTGATCTGAAACTAAACTCTACTTTAGTTGCAACTATCAAAACAGACTATTGCTACAAGTGGTTCTTGGTACTTTCCAGACTATCACACTTCATAACTACATTGCTGGGACCATTTAAAAAGTCAATGAGACAATGCTTCAAATCATCTTTAATGGAGTTCCCAAATGCTACATTGAAAATGATTCTCTTACAAAATCAACATGCAAAAGGAAAGGAACAAGAACCTTCAAGATCAATACAAAAACACAGCAAATGAACACAGACAGGACAAGACAAGCTTACCTTGGTATGAGCACCTAGCCCTCAGATTCGTTCTTTACAGTTGACTTCAGGCGATTTCCATCTATTCGTTCTGTTACTCTCCATCACCTGTGAGTGTAATACAAGTTTACCAAATGCCTATTCGTCTGGTCTGGTCTGGTCTGGTCTGGTCTAATCTGGCCTGGTCTGGTCTGGTTTAAATCAAATGGAATGACTATCTTTGCTCTTTGATGGTCAAGTTCCATGTCTACATGTCTATTTTTGATGCAACACTCTCCTCCTCAGCGGTATCGTATCTAGCAGAACACTCTTTGTTGGATCGCACTGCCATTTGCGTATGTTCATGTTCACTACATCACTTGAATGTAGATATATTCTCTCTTTCAGTGTCTATTAATGGAAGAGGAAGGGCTGGTCTATTCTTGATAGTTATTATAATTGTCATACTTTATTCGTAATAATATTTTTACTTTATCAATTATTATTGTGAATATTCGTGATCACTTTGGGATATCAATATACTTCTTCTGCCAGTTGTATGTTTATATTTCGCCTTTCGACTGGCTCTGCAATCTACTTTACTTTATTGTACTCTGCTACATTTTGGCTGCCTACCGGAAGACTATCATAAAAAAAAAAAAAAAAAAGTTGAAGAGGCTGATCTGCTTTATGAACTACTTGCATGCACATATTTTTTCCCATGGAAACAGGCATTTTTCACCTGGTATTCGGACATTCCGGTCTGGAGATAATCTACAGCTAATGGTATGGTACTTTGTCATGACCCGATATCAATATAAAACAAAAGAACAAAGACAAAATCAACAAACAACAAACAACAACCAACAAGACACAAGACACAAAAAGGAGTTGCTACTCAAACTTGGCTCATTGATTTTTAGCAATGAGATGCATCTGGACAACACTTTCTACTCTAATACATAACCTGGAATATAAACCAAACCAAAAATGATACTCAAGAGAAATAATATTTGTGTCACCGACACACATCTTTACAAAGTGACAGAATTATCAAGTTCACAATTTTATCACATCTTCACCTAGGGCAGTGGTTCTCTCACCGCTGATCAATATACAGTGTGGTCAATACGAGCAAGATGCTTGTCTTTATTTTATACCATTTTAAAAATTAATTCAATTATTACTATTTCCACTCTATTTTATTTCATTATATCTCATAATAAAAGTCTTGTTATTTTGTTGGTTTTTAAAGTCTTTCTTTTTGGAGAGTTATTCAATTATCACCAGCTTCAATTGCAATTTATTTTATTCAAAGTGACAAGTTATCGTACGAGCCTATACATATGATCTCTTTCTGATAGCTTGGTTAATAATCTATTTTAGGTAGCGCTAGAAAGTGATAAATATCAAGCTTGGCGAATCACTCAATTATTAAGTAATTATCAGCGTTTTATCTTTGTTACTCGATATCGCATTGCTTGCAAATATGTGCTATTTTTATATTCTTCATCAAGTGCATGGTCAGCACAACCCCGCTAATATTTAGGACATAGCCATGGTTGTATCAAACCAGTTTTTTATTATCATTTCATTATGTCATACCTTATTTTCAATTCTTTTTGATTACCTCTGTAGTTCCCTCTTTCTCGCTATTTATAGACAAACTATATTTCAATCAGTCTTTTTCTACTAGCAACAATGCATATATATATATATATATATTATGATCATCACCATTTGTTTTCTATTATAATAAAACGACAAACAAAAAAGCAACAAGACACATACAAGTACAATACATTTTAGTTAATTCTTTTATTATCACTTCCAATCCAATTGGAAAGCCATCCATTCGCAGGTTCACTAACACAAATAGTGCCATCCTTTAGATAGAGTTGATTATTGAGTTCTATACGTTCAGTAATATAATTATAATTAATCATGATGCCGAATGATTCTTTTAGTCCCTTTTCTGATGTATCTGCCATCCAGTGGATTTGATGAGCACAGGCACCATTACGTAAATGGAAATTTGCTATTTATGCGTGTCAGATGAGATTTACTTTTTTTTTTTTTGAGAAAAAAAAAATAACAACTTACCAACTGGATCTGTAGCAGATGTACCATTTCTTTTTTCTATTAAAATATATCTTGCACAGAGTGACATTAATGTGCTTTTTAATTCTATCTGATCTTGCTGATTAAATCTATTTAGTTTCTAAAAAAAAAAAAGTAGATAATGAATAACACCATAAACACACAACATAAAGGGGACGTTACCATTTTCCAATCCTCCCCGACCTCCTGTCTAAACTGTTGCTGTATGTTCACATCTTCCGAATGCTCCACCAACCACTTTTTAAATCGAGGAATCGGACTCAACGTACAAAACGTCTCCAATTGAGGAAATTGCACCTTCAAATCCTGTACAACGCGCTTGATCAGGTAATTCCCCAAATTAATCCCGCCCAGACCCTGCTGTGTTGTGATGGAATAACACGTTGCACAATTAAATTGGCTCTCACTATTCACCTTTGTATCATCCAGGATGGCCTGTACTGAATGGGACATGGTGGGTACAAGCGCGACGTGGACAAAGACCAATGGTTCATTGGGTGCGTCTTTTAGAGAAAAGGCATAAACACGTCTATCAGGGCCTAAACGTCTAAACAGGATAGGTTTTTAATATGGAGGGGTGATATGGCGCGCATGTGAAATTAAATTACCTTTTGATATCTTGCCAGTCTTTAACAGCATGCACGGCTTCATATGCACAGATCTTTTTTTTTTTTTTTTTTTTTTTTTTTATAAATAAAAAAGTTGTTAGCATGTATACTTTTTTTTTCCACAATAAGAGGGGGAAGCTAAACCTTTTCAAGTAATTCTGCTGAACTCTTTTCCCAAGTGATACGTTCAAACTTTAAAAATCCAATGAGATACTTTTTCAGCTTTAGACGAATGTCCTCTTCCATATTAAACACATCCCTATCTTGTTTGTACGGCATCATTTCCTAGGCGTTTCTCAGTTTGGCAACATCCCGGCATTTTTTTTTTTTTTTACAAAAAACGTCTTACCAATAAATCGGCTCTCATATCCGTTAATATCTTTAATCCGTTCGGTAATTGTTGAATTCGATCGAAAAATCGATTGTACTTAGGTTCCAATTCCTCTCTCAATTCCTTCTCAAGTCTTTCCGAGTGGTCAGATTGGATATAATCGTAGGCCTTTTGGGTGACATCTTTTCGGTTTACACCTGAATAAGACGATCAACATCACCATCCGTATATATACCATTCATTATTCTACTTACCAAATTCATTCGCCAATGTCTTTAGAAATACCAGTCTTCCAGACTTTTTTTTGTATATTTAAATATTAAAACCTTTTCCCCTTTATTTTTCATCCTTCTTCCTACCTGATCCAATCTTTTATAAAAATCACAACACTGCTGTGTAAGCACAGGTGGCGGTAAGGACCTATTATTATTTGTGATTGTCTCGACCCACTTTTTGATAAAGGCACGATCTGCTATATTTGAATGGATATCTGTTTTTTATCCATAATATAATATTACTATTGTTTGTTTTTGACTTTTTCTTTTCTTTTTTTTTTACCAGTGTCAAGTTGAGATTTAAGCAATGGTTTGACATCTCTAACATTAGTTAGTTTTGTTGAGAATAGTCTTTTAAATAAAACAGTTCTATTCATATATAAATAAAGAGAGGAAGAGAGAGAGGTGTGTGTGTATATATATACACACAGTCGTGGGATTAAACACATCTCTTTCTAATTCACGTGAATGGTAATGTTACACAAGAAACAATTGAAGTAGTTAAAGAAGTGTAAAATGAAACAAAAGAGAAGTGTTTGATAAACTAGTTTTTTCAAGAAAAAAAAAACAACAGATAAATAAAGCTATACTTTTCCAAGTTGCCATGACAACTAATTATCCACAAATAAAAGGATACTTGAATTATTTTTATTTTATTTGATCAGATGACAATAAGAAAGGGGAAAAATAAAAAACTATTTTTATTTTGTATTTTGTATTTTCTTCTTTTTTCTTTTTCTCTCTCTCTTTTTATTGTAATTTTTTTTTTCTATTATTAAACGTATTATGACACACGAACCTATGAGTGGTTTAAAACTTGCAGGTAACAAATAAAAGCTTACGATAATAATAAAAGCAAGATATCTAATCCAATAAAAAGATCCACACAGAGTCATCAAAGCAAGCGCAAAGGATGGAAAGACCGGACAAGATATTCAACTCCATTATACAAAATACAAAGTAGCAGGAAATGGTTCCTTTGGTGTTGTTTATCAAGCAAAATTATTGCAAACGGGACAAGATGTTGCTATCAAGAAAGTATTACAAGATAAACGATTCAAGGTAAATATAAAAAAGATCGCTGTTGTCATGATCAATAATAATATCCATTTAGAATCGAGAGTTACAAATTATGCGTACTATAAGTCATCCAAATGTAGTCTCATTAAAAGCCTTTTTTTATTCCCAGGGTGATCAAAAGGTATGATATTTTTATAGTACATCATTTCATTTATTTATTATCATTTCCTTATTATTATTTTTGCATTGTTGTTATTATTATAAGTGTCATTAAATGTTACTATTTTGTTATTATTTATAATTTTGTTTTATTTATATATAAGAGAGATGATGTTTATTTGAATTTAGTATTGGAATACATACCAGAGACACTATATCGTGCAACAAGACATTACGCCAAGGCAAAACAGCCAATGCCTTCTTTGAATGTGAAACTGTATACTTTTCAACTGTTACGTTCTTTGGCTTACATTCATTCCATTGGAATATGCCATCGTGATATTAAACCCCAGAATCTATTATTAGATCCAGCAACTGGTATTCTCAAGTTGTGTGATTTTGGCAGGTAAAAAAGAAAAAAAAAACTTATATACATACATCATTTTACTTATTTATTATTTATTTAGTGCAAAATCATTAATCCCTGGTGAACCCAATGTATCGTATATCTGCTCGCGTTATTATAGAGCACCTGAGCTTATTTTTGGTGCCACAGAGTATACTGTGGCTATTGATATATGGTCCAGTGGTTGTGTCATGGCAGAGCTGATGCTGGCTGAACCCCTTTTTCCAGGCGAGAGTGGTGTGGATCAGTTGGTAGAGATTATAAAGATATTGGGGACACCTACAAAGGATCAATTATTGGCCATGAATCCCAACTATACTGAGCAACGATTTCCTCAAATCAAGGCTCATCCATTTGCAAAGGTAAAAAAAAAAAAAATAAGGCTAGTCTTCATAATACATGTCTAAATATCCTTTTTTTTTTTAAGGTATTTAAATCTCGTGCCCCACCTGCAGCTATTGAATTTGCTGGTTTGATGTTACAATATGAGCCCAAAAAGAGAGTAACTGCCATTGACGCCTTATCCAACAGTTACTTTGACGAATTGCGTGATCCAAATGTAAAAATGGCAAATGGAAGGGATCTACCAAAGTTGTTTGATTTCAGCCATCATGGTAAGTTCAATAAATAAGGAGAGAGAGACCCTGAATACTAAAAAAAGAGGGAGGGAAAATAGAATTATCAATAAGACCTGATCTTATATCCAAATTGGTACCAACTCATGCTGAACCTGAATTGATGGCAAAAGGGATTGATATTCATCATTTCAAACCTTTAAATATTGAGCACGCTTTACATTAATACCCCCCAATTCTTATATATCACCCCAAATGTAATATATATATATAATATAAAAGAAATGCCTTTTTTTTTTTTTTTTTAACTCTTTTTTTTTTGTTTTTTTGTCTGTTTTTATTTTAATAGTAAAAATCATTATCATCATAGTTGATATATACATATAACATCAACCTAATTTATAATTTGGCTGCTTTTCTCTCTGTTTCAAAGATAAGTGCTCTCCATAACTTCATTACAAATACAAGTGCTTCTTCATCCAATGTCTACAAAAAAAAACATGAACACGTTTAGTTACAATCTTGCATATCTTGCGTTTATAATTGATATTTACCACTTCTAATTCGGTAACAAGTGCATCAGGTCCTTTATGTTTTCTAATGAAATCTAAAATAAAGTTTACCAAATCATCTTCTTCCATACCAACCACTTCTACAATCTTTTTGGACACAAATGGATGTAATTTTGATTCCACAAGTTCCTATTATACATGAAAAATGAGCAACAACACCAAAAGAGATATTAAAACGAATAAAATTAATTTTTTTTACCTCGTCTAATTCATCCCACTTTACTTGGTAACTCCATAAATCCTGTTGAGAACTGGGTATAGAATCAATCAACGCCTTCACTCTCTTTGCTCGTTCCTCAGCAGAAATCTCTGGCAATTCCTCTGTCTGCTGCATCTCAATATCACTGTAATCAAGTGGAATAAGGACACGACGCTTCTTATTGCCATCCTCATCATCATCGTCATCATCTCCACCGCCCAGATTGGCATTTCGCTTGATGGGCAGGTTAAAGTTGAGCTTGGTCGGTTTTAGTGCAATCTTGCCCAGGTCTGTCTCTCGTGTCAGCACTCGGCTCTCTTTCTTTTGCTTTTCTTCTTCTTCTGCACGTCTCTTCTCCTGCTCCACCTCATACACCTCTCGTCGTCGATCCTCCTCATCGCGTTCATTCTCACGACGCGTGATGGCCTCTCTCATCTTTCTCCATCGCGATCTATCGATATAGTAAATCTCCTCTCCCTTTTCCATCTCTACTTGATCATCCCAATTAGCAAGGCGTTCTGCCCAATATACTCTGTCCCTTGCCTCATTTTCCTCCTCGTCTCGCTCTCGTTTCAGGTCCTTTTCATGCTCACGCACCCGACTACTCTCGCGCATCTCGAATCGCTTCTCGCGCTGACGATAGGCGTTCTCCACATCACGATCATGTTTCTCTCTACGCTTCTTTTCCATCTCCTCATCCGTCATTTCTTTCGTCTCTTTAAAGTCACGACGGGGACCAGAGCCACGACGGTGTTTGCGCTCGGGGGAGTAGTCGTGTCGCAGATCACGCTGTGCGGCGCGTTCCTTGAAGGCGGCGAGGTCCCGGTTGAGTGTGTCGGTCGGATCGAGGCCTGCTGTGATGGAGGCCATGTGTTTTTGGATTGTGTCGTATATTTGCATGTCCTTTTCTGCTTCGCCTTGTACAGCGGCTCTCGATTTTTCATAATTTTCGAGGTAATTTCTTACATTATCGTCTGCTTTTACCTTAAAAAAAAAGAAATAGATGAGTATTTAGATGGAAATAGTCCACACACACACACACTTACAATTAATTTCTTTTCTACGCCTGAGCCATCTGTGGCCTTTAATACCACACCTTCTGTCTTTTCACCACTCAAGACACGCAGTGCACAGAGAACACTATCGGGATCTTCATAGGTGGCGAAACCAAAGCCTTTGGGTTTGCCTGATTGATCTTTTACACGTTTCCAATTTGTTAATTTACCACAAGTCTAATATATATAGTGTGAGTTTCTTTCAGAATCAAAGGGAAGAGTCCTTTATTGTGTATCTATTTTTACCTCCAATAGTTTCTCAATCCATTCATCGCTAATGCCAGCTGCAATGGCACCAACAAATAGTGTTGTCATTTTGTCATTGTCTGGTTTTGTATTTTGAATAACGGGTGTTTGGAAGGGTGGTCGTGGTTGGAAGCGTGGTGCACCAAAGGGTGGTGCTCCTGCTGCTGGTGGTGGTGGGGGACGGAAACCTATCTTGTTATTTAAGTTAAAAAAAAAAAGGACGCACTCATAGGTTTATTGTTTTCTTGTTTACCGTATTGGTTAGGAGGAGGTCTATAGGGATCCATTTATTTATTTATTTATTTTGTAAAGAGTTTAAAGAAAGAAAAAAAAAAAAAGAATAGAGAAGAAAATAGTATATAGTCACAAAAATAAGAGAATGCAAAATCGCTGTTCGAAAATTGAATACATGATGTATCGTTCTTATTGTTCTTGAACATAATTGAGTATCGTTTGTTTGTTTTTTTATAACAAAAATAATTGAGTATAAGTTGTACATCTTCCATTTTTATATGGACGCTTCACAATATTGCATGTTCTTTGGCTGTAAGCATCAGTAATCTGTTGTATTTTTGTGCTAAAATACAATACTCTTTACTTTGTGTCTTTTCCAATGTCTTGGAACAGGATAAAGTATTTGATGAATCATTTATATTTGGTGTTTCTAAACCCTCTACTGAATCAGTCGTGTAAGTTGGTGTGTTTACAGTTCACTCTATATTGACTTACGTAGGCAAATGTCCTTGCTGTTTTCAAAAAGTCTCTTTTAGTTAGTTAAACCTGGTCATAGATA
Source organism: Backusella circina FSU 941 (assembly GCA_025399235.1). Taxonomy (NCBI): domain Eukaryota; kingdom Fungi; phylum Mucoromycota; class Mucoromycetes; order Mucorales; family Backusellaceae; genus Backusella; species Backusella circina. The sequence continues at coordinate 20,301 of MU622345.1, read as the reverse complement.
GAGGGAATGCATACGAATATAGTATCATTCTTATTATTTTTGTTTCATATAAACACATACGTTTTGTAATATATCAAAAGAGAGATGGAAAAGAGAGAGAAAGAAAAAAAAAAAAAAAAATCAATGATTAAATATAAAAACTTTAAAAACAATAATAAACATATCCCCCCCTCTTTTTTTCCTTAAAACGTTTATTCTTTTTCTTTGATATTACCAATAATAATAAATGATTATATTTATTGTACTGTTCTCTTCTTTTCAGTCTTTTAAGTTAACTGCAATATAAATATAAAAAAGAGCAACATGTCATTTTCTTCATTATTGACAGATCATAACGGAATGCGTATGAAAGGCAAAAGTGATTTCTATTGGATTAGCTGATAAACAAACTCCTTTTTTGTATGTAAAAATCATTATTTAATGAAAGATCTGAACACAATGTATATTTCAGAAACCAGACTTGTTTTTATAATCATTATCCTTAAAGAAAGGTAGTAAGCATCTGCTATTGTATTGGGTCTAAACCGGTGGACTATGGTAATGTGCTCCTCGCGTTTTCTTCAGTAGATTTTATTCGTCAACAAAGTGGAAGAGGTGTGTTTTTAGAAACATGGAGCAGCACTTTGAAACATCTTACAATATTGTGGACCCATTATATCCGGCAGCTATCAAAAGGTCAGCCACAGGAACCATCCTCAAAAAAATAAACAATATAACTGTTTAATTTATCTTGTTTGCTCCTTTGAATTCAAAAACTGCAAGATAATAGACTCTAGAATCGTAGGTCGACTCATCAATTGGTTGGCATTTCTATTCAAAGACAAATACCTTATAAATATGGCTACTACTAGTCTCTTTTGAGAAAATAACTACCCTATAGAGTAAGATATGCATCCATTGTTTAACTATAATCAGGGACTTTTTAAGACACCTAAAGTCATGAGAAAGTCTCAAGCAAAAAAAAAAAGGGCATCTCAATTTAGTAGCATAAGTGCAGATTCTTGTAGATTTTTACCTTTAACTACAATCAAATCGTTTTGAAACTGCAATCCAGCTTAAGATTGATTTATTTATGTAACACAATTCAGTGGCTGTGCTTTGGCCATTTCAATTAGTTAAACATGAATGAACTTTGCCTCAACGCATGACAAGCACTGTAAACCATATTGGAGTGAGCCATTTTTTATAGAACATTATTTTTGCTACTCATCTGTAGTAAAAAAATAAAATAAAAGAGAGTGTCAAATGAAATACGCACAAAAGTATATATGTTAGTGGTTTTTGATATGGATTATTTTATCATTACGACACAAATAGCATGATGACAATGATCTATCCAGAATCTGAGATGATAAGATCAAACAAGCTTAATGAATATATAATACAATAATGGGATACAGTGTCTATTAAAAAGACCTAACACCGAGACATATACAATACTTTGGGTTTCAGGAACATCACTTTAGAAATGAATCCGAATCCTTGCTGAGGCTATTGGAAAACCATTGTTTACTAAATAGTTCATTTGAATTCAAAAACGCCTTTACCATTCAGTGCCACACTTTTAAGGATTGTGCTTCAAGGAGCTTAATCAAAGGTCAAAATTGATTGGATGTAATAGCATACAATAGTGATCTGATGACTCCATGTAGTTTACCTGATTCTAAAAGCTCTTTTTGGACAAAGCGCCAGAGATCGCTCTGTAAGTGCAAGTGTCGCAGGTCACGTGTACTATGATTCATTCAAGAACCACTCAATCGTTTTTTTTCTTTTTTTTTGACGCAGCATAAAAAGAGAGTCAACAAAGCAAAGAAATGGATCCAAACCAATCACGCCCTACACTCGAACGAACGCTTACGGACATGAGCTATGAAAATGATGACCCGCTTATACTCGATACCACCAATGTCAATACTGTTTATGACTGCAGTGTTATAGACAGCGATAGTGACCTGACAGTGGACCTTACAAATTCACCAAAACAGAGGCCCACTTCTGGAAGCAGCGATAATGACCTAATGGAGGATGAGGCACTTGCTTTCTTAATGGAAGCAGGTCTTGATAATCCAGACGACCTCAAAAATCTTGGTATTGACATTGACGAAATACGCACTCAACGACAGATCGAGTCAAACATCAACAGCCGATTGCCTCGATCTTCTAATGAAGGCTCCTCGTCTTCCTCTACACCCTACATGGCGCATCATTATACCTCTTCAGCAGCTGGCCCTTCAACAATTGTTCCTGTAAAAGCTGAGCCTTTCATGGCCGCTCCTTCCAAAGGTAAACAGCCAAGTACCTCTTCACCCTCCTTTCTGTCGCCCTTTAACAGTGATTTCAATCATATCGAAGTCCTTGATGACGAAGAATTTGGCGAGGAGTTGATTGATTTGACAAATGAAGACGATATAAACACCAGCCCCGAGTGGTGGATCATCGATGATGACGACGACGACGAGGAGGAGGATGATGATGAAGTTGAAATTATTTCTAGCCTCTTTGGTCCACCTTCTACTTCATCATCGCATGTTATGCGTGTACCAAAACATTCAGCGTCACAGCGTGCTGCACCTTATCAAATACCTCCCATTATTGGCCTACCTGGTCCAAGAAGCAATCGGGCCCGATTACATCAAATCCTACGACAACAATTACCCATCGATCTGTCACAGGATCATTTGTCAGGGACCAATACGCAAGTACAAGAAGATGATATTACTTTGGCAGGGATTGCAATGGATATACATGGTACTCTTAGTAACCCTGATCAAGAACTTCGTGAATTGCTGCGAAACATGGATTATGATCAACCACCACCACCTGAGGATCGTACCGGCACACCTGCTGGGTTGACATGTAATTTATTGGAGCATCAAAAGATTGGGTTGCAGTGGATGATCAATAAGGAAAATTCAGTTAATAAGGGTGGTCTTTTGGCAGATGATATGGGTCTTGGAAAGGTAGGATATATTTGAAAAAAAAAAAGAAAGCATATGTATATGTATTAAGGGTATTTGCAAGTAGACCATTCAAGCTTTGGCAACTATTCTTGCCAAGCCATGTATAAGTGCAGATGAGATTCCTGATGTTATTCCACCATCGAGAGCCCATATTAAGTATAAGGTGAAGGCCACATTGATTGTGTGTCCCGTTTCCTTGATTGATCAATGGCGTAGAGAGATAGAGGGAAAGACCAGTCCAAGGTTGAATGTATTGGCTTTTCATGGAAAACGTACAGATAATGTAAAGAAAATTGCAAACTATGATGGTATGTATCTTTTATTCTCATTGTTATTGTCATTCACCTTACAAATATATAGTCATTGTTACTTCTTATGGTATTGCATCTACCAACTTTGGCGGAAAAAATATGATGCCGGGTGTACTTGCCAGAGTGATCTTCCATCGTGTTATTTTAGATGAAGCTCACATGATTAAAAACCAGTCTACTCGTATGGCTGTTGCATGGTAAAGTGGATGTTATTTTTTTTTTTTTAAAAAAAAAAAAAGGAAGCATATAATTAAAAGCATGATTATAAAATAGCTGTCAAATTGAAGCTACTTACCGATGGTGTTTGACCGCAACTCCCATTCAAAACAAGGTTGAAGAACTCTATTCACTCATCAAGTTCTTACGCATTAGACCCTTCTGTGATTGGACCGAATTTAGAACCACCATTAGTGGGCCCATGAAAAAGGGTGGTAGTACATCCTACAGACACGCTGTAAGAGCAGCCCAAGTGTTGATGAAGGCGATCAGTCTGCGTAGATCTAAAAAGACACTCATTGATGGTCGACCTATTCTTAACCTTCCCGAACGTAATGTTCATATGACACATATCGATTTCTCTCCTGACGAGCGTACCTTTTATAGTGCTCTTAATGACCGAGTCCAGGCACGCTTCAATGCTTATGTTAGAGCTGGTACGGTTATGAAAAATTATTCCTCTGTGTTGGTACTCTTGCTTCGTTTGAGACAGGCGTGTCTTCATCCAGAGTTAACGTTGACGGAATGTGATGATCCAAGTGCTTTTCTGGATGATGGCAGTGGTCCTGCTTCCCCAGAAGATGTTGCTCGCAAAATGAAGCCAGAGGTTGTAACTCGTATACTGAATTCTGACAATAGTTTGTCTGAAATTGAATGTCCTATTTGCATGGATGTTGCTGAAAATGCTCAGATCATCTCGGGTTGTGGTCATATTTTGTGTAAAGAATGTTTTGATGGTAAAGCACATTAAGAAAAAAAAAAAAGGGGGGGGGGAGATCAAAGGATCTGTTCTCATACTCCACAATAGGCTATTGTAACTCAAATGGTATGACCGCAAAGAGATGTCCTCAATGCCGTGGTGATCTTGATCCTCGAGCATTGGTGACAGTGGAAGCCTTCTTAAAGGTGCATGCACCTGATCAATATGAAGAAGCAAGACAAGAAATTACAGAAGATGAGATTGTTAATCTTCAAGAACTCGCAAGACTTCTTTCTAGTACAAAGATTGATAAGATGTTGGAGATTTTAGATGGTATCAAAGAAGAAACTAATGGCAAAGACAAGACTATTTGCTTCTCCCAATTTACATCTTTCGTATGTCTATCCATTCTTAATATTTGTGTTATATATATATTTAACTAAGCATTTAAATCATCTAGCTTAACTTGGTTGAAGAGCCCTTGAAAAAGAATGGCCATAAATACTTGCGCTACGATGGCTCAATGAGTATTAAACAGAGAGCCGATACTGTAAATCAATTCTTTGAAGATCCAAGTATCACTTGTCTTCTAGTATCTACAAAATGTGGTTCATTGGGTCTCAACCTGACAGTCGCAAATCGTGTTATTTTGATGGACTTGTGGTGGAATCCTGCTATTGAAAACCAGGCCATTGATCGTGTGCATCGTATTGGTCAGGCAAAATCTGTAGATGTACATCGCCTTTTTATTAATAATTCTGTGGAGGACCGTATCTTGGCACTTCAACAGAAGAAACAGGTAATGACTTATATAAAATTTTTTGTAACATGACATTTATTAGACTTCTGATGAATTTTGTAGGCTTTGGCTGACAGCGTACTTGGTGAAGGCGGAACTGGAAATATGGCACGTTTGGGATTGAATGAGTTGATATATCTCTTCCGTGGTGGAGAGTTGCCTACATCTTCTACTAGTAATTCCAATCAACGTTTTTCATAAAAAAAAAAAAAAAAAAAAGAATGTATATATTGCTATATAAATAATAAGGCTAGCTTTGCGATTGGTCTTATATGTTTAAAAGAATAAAAATTCATGTAGATATTGCGATTATTTATTTATCAGAAACTACTCTCAATAGCATTTTGTTTAGTTAAAAATCGAAAGATGCCCTTACCAATGCAGTCATGTCCAACAATATCACTAATAAAGTAGTGTTTTCAACCACTTCAAGTATTTATATGGACTGGGCTGGAAAGGATACATTTCCCTCCCATTGCATATATATTATGTATTTTTTTTTTCTTATAAATAAATAACGAAGTGCCAATATCGCATTAATGCTATTAAAAAGACATTGGAAATGTTTTGGGTTAAATGATTATATATACTTTATATAATAAAATATGTAAAAAGCATCAATGTAGTTATCTAACCTTACAACGTCACTTGAGAATATTAAAAAAAAAAAAAGAATGTATTACAATACAAAGAAAATGAAAGAATATTTAGTGACTATTACAGTTTGTATCAATGGATTAGGTCAGACGATTTGAATAGGTGAATAGCTGACTCATTTTGATTCAGCCTGACCCAAATGTTAAGGATTGTCATGCAAAAACACTTATAAGAAAATAAATTGTAAAAATAAAATAAACATAACCAACTACTAAATTAAATACTACATAAACAAACAAAGTATCTTCATTCACAAAAGCGTCAATGATTATTCAAACAAATAAAAGAAAAAGACGACTTGTTATCACTTTTAGCAATAGTATTACAACATATTACCATGCGAATTTATTATTTGACACATTTTTTTCTTCTATTTTCTTTCTCAAATGAACAATGTTTATGATGATAATCATTCTTCATAATTCTTATATCTGATAAATCTAAAGGTGCCACGGACTTGACACGTAAATTAGTTGTAATGAAATCAGTTGGTAGACAACATATAATTACACGACGGCGACTTCTCGCCGTGTGTACTCCACATTAAAATGCGCCGTTTGTTGATCGGAGCTGGCACATCATTCTAAGCTTCCACATGGGTAAACTGGCAAAATTTCTAAATTGGGTGATAGTCGGTGAAGCCGGCGCATTTCACCAAACTACCAAATAAATGGGATTTCTACAAAATACCAAATAAGGAATTAGTTTAACCGCCGCCACATGTCACCAACCACAATTCAAATCTTTATTTTCTTTAAGCCAAATGCATGTGCGCCGATTCGGCCGAATCATGCCAAGATAAATGTCAACCGCAGTATATTCTTCATTGTTGTAGAGGTTAAAAAAAAAACATATAAATACGAGATCATTTCTCTTACAAAAAAAAATTAAATCAAACATTTTATTCTCTTATAGTTTAAAAAACCAAATAAAACAAACAATTGTTTATCACACATAATTATTATTTGTTGTTATTGTTATTATTGTTAGTATGAGCACTCTTAACATTCAAGTTACTTTCGATGACAATATTCATCAATTCAATCTCGTTCGTGAAAACCTCAACTGGACTCAACTTGTCACTGTTCTTCAATCCTCGATTCCTCAGGCAGCCAACATCAATCCCCTTGTACTTTACTATGGTTTGGACGGTGAAGCACACGAAGTGCATGATCAAGATACTTTCTCTCAGCTACTCTCATTCCCAGGTATTCTCGGTTTACATTTCTATGGCAATGTTATTGAGCAAAAAAATAATATGAAGTCTGTCTATATTTTACCTCCTGTCAATGATGCTTTTAAAAAGCTTTCAGAGTTTGTTGATGCTCATTATTCTGAGGTTGAGAACAATTTTCTTCTTTCGAGAGCCATTGGTTTCTTAGCTTCTTCAATGACTTTATCTCCAGGAAATTACGATGATGAGATGAATCAGCTTGAGGGCTGGATAAAGAAATCATCCAAGGGTTCTGACCGTTATGACGATATGATGAAATTGCATAAGCTTATGAGAAAGCAAGGTCGTAGACAGTTCAAAAAGCTCGCCTCCCGTCATGGTTCTCACAAGTTCTCCCCTTACTCCTTTATGGATAAGCACCATTATCGTGGATTCCCCCCTGCCTCCCATTTTGAAGACGCTGATACTGAACTGAATGCTTTTGCTTATCCTGGATCTCATCATCATCATCGACATGCTCATCCTTTTGGAGGTCGTGATGGCCATATGGGAGGATTTGGAGGTCGCCGTGGTCCTCATTCCCGTTTTGATTACCCAGCTGCATTCTTTGGAATGATATCCGACGAAGATCAAGATGATAAAATGACTCCAGCCGAAAACATTGAAAAACCCTCTACTGAACACAAAGATGCTGCTGCCGATGAATCAAGCTCTGATGAAAATGATGAAGAAGACGACGAAGAATTCCCTTTTGAATTTCCTTTTGGCGGACCTAGTGGAAGACCTGGCTTTGGACGTGGTGGTTTTGGCGGTCGTGGTGGTTTTGGCGGTTTTGGCGGCCGTGGCGGTTTTGGAGGCCGTGGCGGTTTTGGCGGTCGTGGCGGCTTCTCTGGTCGTGGTGGACGCTTTGGTAAACATGCATTTGGTGGTCCTGGCTTTGGTGGTCCTGGTTTTGGCGGTCCCGGATTCGAAAAACATAGCTTTGAAGGACCTGACTTTGGACCTGACTTTGAAGAATCTGCCTTTGAAGGTTCTGCCTTTGGTTCTGGTTTCCACGGTCGCGGTGGTTTCGGTGGTCGTGGTCGTGGTCGCGGTCCCCATGGAAGAGGTGGACATTTCGGCGGACCTGGTCGATTTGAGAAAGAACCTGCTGGACCTGATTTTAATTTCTTAAAGTCCTTTGGACGTGAAGATCTACATCAAATGCCTTCTCGTGAACATAAACACTTTTACTTTGCCTAAACTAGAACCTAGTAATAATCTTTTTTTTTTTTTAATTTTATCTATACTTAAAACTATATAAATACTCTCTCTTTATTTCCTTTAAAAAGATATTTTAAACCAATAAAAAAATGTTAAAATATATATTTCTTCAATTGTCTTTTTTTAAATGTGCTCTAATTATCCCGAGAAGTATTTCTCTTCTTTTTTAATCATCTAATAATGCTTGTATTTCTTATTTATTGTATCGATTAACTATCCTTGATCAAATAATATGTAATTAGTGAATATGTGTGCACTTGTATTTTATTTTTGGTTTCATAAAACACCGACCAACATTCTTTGAACGTAAGCCACTTGTACCGTTTTTTCCAAGAAATTGAGAAATAATAAATTACTCTAATATCAAGCGGGGGCGTTTTTTTTTTTTTTTTTTTTTTTTTTTTTTTTTTTTTTTTTTTTTTTCTCTGTTTTTGTTTCTCTCCTCCTCTTTATTTTTATTTTAAACAAGATGATGCATAGAATTGAATCAGTGCCAGAACTTGTACTCGAGCACATTGCTTATCTTTTGGAACCAAACGATTTATTCCACTTATCTTTAGTATCGAAAAAGTTTTATCAAGTGTTTACCAGCAATAACTTATGGAAGAGGTAAAGCTCTTTACAGGCAAAGAAAATAGTGTATTTAACCTTATATTAAATCAGCAAAACAGTATTTGACTTTGGAAATCTTTTTGAACTTTATACCCTCTTTACTACTTCAACGGGTATCCAACTTGACGACGGTTTAACCGAAAAATTCTCAAAAGAGCCTACGGATTGGCGCCACTATTACATCATCAAAAACAAGACAATCAGTGACTCTGATGATACAAATTTGATGGATGAAGCAGATAAAGAATATGAATCAGCTAAAGAACATCTCAAGTCATTTCAGGAGGAAGGAAATATTGAAGTTTTAACACAAGTCTCCTCCAAAATGTTGTGGATTTTGGGTAAGTTTATGTATTTTAACTCAATATCTGATAGATACTCATTCAAATACACGTGTATTTAGACGTATTTCCTGGTCATGCTGGCTGTTATTATATTCTCGCCTTTATTTGTTTCGTTTTAAACAAATTAGAAGAAGCAACTATCATTTTACAAATGGGACGTGCAGTAGATCCAACATTCGAACCTTTGGATGGTAATATTTCGTGAATGACATCATCCCTTCCCCCTTCTTTTTGTTCAATTTTATGGCTAATCAATGAATACGATTTTATAGTGATGGAATTGGAAATTAAACGTATTGCAGAGGGATACAAGGGAGAAGAAGAGTTATTGAAAGACGATCAATTATCACCTGCATTAGTTGACGTTTTGGAAGAAATATTTAAAAAATTTGATAACGATAATGATGGTGCATTGAATTCCAAGGAATTGAACAGTTTTATATTCAAAACAAATGGATCGCATCCACCACCTGCTTTCCTTCGTCAAATGGGTTTAAGATTCGGTGCAAATGCAAAAGGTTGGTTAACAAAGGATGGCTTTCTAGCTTTTTACTTGGAACAAACATTAGATGACCCTTCGGAAACAAGAAATGACTTGGGAGTGCATGGCTACGATCCTCAAACATTAAAATTAAAGATGGAAGAATAGATGTTTAATAGTTGTAATAATAATAATAATAATAATAATAATAGCAATAATAAAAGTGATAGGGGAAATATAGAAAGAGGGAACATTAAATGTACATGTGTTGATCCACATAAATATTCTTTATCCACGGGATATTTAATACTTGCGAAATTGTAATTCGTGAATCGCTATCTGGATCTAGCATCATATAAAGTAATTTGCGCTGGTTCATACCCAATACGTTGAATGGATCATATTGAAACAGTGATCTTTTTCGTAAATAAATTGGATAATTTGTATCGGATTTTCGCGCACAACCAAACGGCACACCATCAAATAACATGCAGAAAAAGATAATACCCGCTGACCAAACATCGATGGGTGCCGCCCAATAACCTCCATTTTCAAAAATTTCAGGTGCCATGTATGGTGTGGTACCACATAAACCATCAGAAAGTCTACTGTGATCCTGCCAAGCTACTCGAAAGACATCTGCTGATCCAAAATCTGCAATTTTTAATGTATTATTTTGAATCAATAAATTCTCTGGCTTCAAGTCTCGATGAGCTACACCAAGTGAATGTATGTAATCCAATCCAAATAAAAGCTGTTTAAAATACCCATATACATCCAATGGCTGTAGACTTCCTTGTTTTATGAGTGAATACATATCACCTTGCGGGCACTATAAAATATCAGATACATCACCACAAAGTTTATTATATTACTTTCTTTTTATAAAAGTGATAGACTTACATATTCCATAACAATACAATATCTTTCTGGATCTTCATCCATTTGAACAAAATCAATCGTTTTTAGAATATTTGGATGATTTAAGGCTGAAGAAATACAAAATTCACCTGCCAACGATTTCATATAACCATTAGTAGGGTCTCTCTTCTTGCGTCTTTTGAATATCTTGACAGCTAGCACTTGGTTTCCTTTTGAGATCAAATGAACAGATGCGGAAACACCTTCTCCTATAATACCATGTTTGAGTGTACCGTATGAGCTTAAAAAGGACGATGCATTTCTGTTTCGGTTGGATTGAAGCGATAAGGATAAAAGGGAAATATGCAATTTCGAAAATAACTTTTGAACTGAATTCCATCTGGTATCGCTCTCGTTACTCAAATCCGAATCATTGGTGAGCCTTGCCTCTCTACTTTTTATTTTTTGCTGATGCAAAAATGATGCTGTGTGTATATAGTTGAGATCATCCAAGTAAGTAGCTCCATCTTTTTGTTTTTTAGGCTGTACGTTTCCTGCAAAGTTATTTTGACACTGTGCCTTGTCAAATTTTCGAGCAGTAGATCGAAAAAGATCTCTGGGAACATACCAGGATAGGACCTTGGCGTCTGACATTAAGTTAATAGGTAAAACTGAGACTTGATGAAAAGAAATACGGAAGGAATAACGAAGAAGAATAAGAAATGAAGAAGCAATTACAATCGAATTATGAAGGAAAAAAATATCCCTGTATTTCCCTGGTTGTTTACATTTATGTTTCTTTTTACTGTTTTAAGTAAGAAAACTGGAATATTTATCAAGTTACATTAGACGGGTTTTTGATTTTAACAAACAATAAGGTTTTTTTTTATTATTTCTTATGATTGTGGCGTGTGGGGGACCGGGGGAGGGAGATTATGTGATTTCTAAGAAACTACAGTCTTTTGATAACTCCGTATTTTTCATAATATTCTCATTTCAATTACTAGAACATTCTTTTCTTTTTTTTTTTTTTTTTTTTTTTTTT